>NDGN011414868.1:0-12368 GCA_002564285.1 Tympanoctomys barrerae
TGGCTGTCCCTGTGTGGTTGCTCTACAGGGCAGGAGCTTTGTTCGTACCCTTTGGCCCATGGGAAGATTCTTACCTGTCCCGTCAGTAAGTAAACAAACATACATTTCCAATCATTGCCACTTCCTCAGCACTCTCCTATGACCACACCCCGACTTGGCAGGTCTACTGTTACCAGCTATCTTAGCCCTTGTCCTTGGGATCCCCAGTGGGAACAATGCCCATCTGATGCCGTGAGTGTTGGACATCTGTCTCTTCCACATAGCTGTAGGTACCAAGAGGCCAGGAGACCCTCAGCCTGTGAAGGTTCCTGCACCACAGCACCTGTACCTGGCACCGGGCAGAAGCTTGGGAAGGGATGGCTGCAGTGGTGGGCTCCTGGATCAAGGGACACTCCTCCCATGTCATCTCTCCCCAAGGGGCAGTCCTTATGCTCTGCCACACCCTTCAGAAGCAAGACTTCCTCGAATGGCTGGTGAGGAAGAATCCTTCCTGTCCTGCATGTAGGATTCAGGGAAGTCAGAGGAACCTGGCCCACCGTGCTCTGTGGTTGGGGGGAAATGCTTACACTCCCTGAGGTGTGTTAACATCACACAGCACGCAGCAGACACTTGGCATACACACACCGAACTTTCTCCACCTCCGACACAACTGCCGTCCCATCTTCTCCCCACGCCCCCTTCAAAGACCTGTGAGGTAGCCAAGGTAGGAAGCTCAGGCCTCCCACGCCCCACCCCAGCACACACTCAGTCTCACTCACCAATGTGCTTCCCATACATATGGTAGAAAAATGAGACGCAGTAGAACTTGGCGCTGGCATTGTAGAGGGGACTCACCAACCTCGCACGGTCCCCCATCTTCCGGGGCCGGGAAGATTCGAAGAACATGTAGTATCCTGCAGGGGAGGGGAGCTGTGACCACGCCCCCACAGGCTGGTCCAACCGCCTGTGACAGCCCGACCTTCAGCAGCTGGATCTGGGACCTGTACCAGAGGCTCCCTCCTTGCCATGAAGCTCAGGCTCTGGGTGGTGCTCGTGAGTGTTTGGCTCCTTCTTGGTCCCTCACCCTGGGGCTCCCCAAGGACGGGGACCAGGTCTGAGGCCCGGGCTCCCCAAGGATGGGGCCGTGTCCTCTTCAGCCTGGGGCTTTGGGGGCCCAGGCCCCTCCCGGAAGCCATCCTCCATGTGCTTACCCTCAGGGGTGCCACTGACGTCCGTGCGGGGCCCGGTGTCGGGGGAGCGCTTGGGACTCTGGGTGAGGGCGTTCTGCCTTGTCCAGTCAAAGTCGTCCGTCAGGTCCTGGGTGTAGCCGCATATCTTCTCATCCTCGAAGTGGCAGGTATTATCTGCAAGGAGAGAACCAGGGAGGGGGTGGGACAAAGGCTGGGCCTTATCTGAGCAATGGGCGCAGCGTTTCAAGCCTAGAAAGATAGGTGACAGGGCCCAGGAAAGATTTGCTGCTAGAACAAGATTTCTTTGTGCCACAAAGCTGACACCTAGCAAAGCTTTAAGGAGCTCATCTCAGTATAATGGCTTTAGACACATAACATGAAATGCACAGGCCCACAAAGGAAATCAATTATATTGAAATAGTTGTCCAAAAATTGTTATAATTTGTTATATAATAACTGAGCTTCTTTATTATCTAATTAAATCACAAGATTTAGTGTTAGACCTAATAACCACTGTAGTTTTGCAATACTAATGCATGTAAATGATATTTAGAAATCCCTGCAAGAACTGGGAGGTGAAGTGAAAACGCTGAATTTCTCCCGATGACAGGCGCAGATGCTGATTACTCTACTGTGTTTTGTAGCCTACACTCATCACTGAAAGGGAGATTAAATCTCTGATAGCAGTTAAAGGAAAATAAAGAAATAACTGTACTCTCCCCACTCATCTACCCCTTGACAGAGATCACTTGGGGTCCATAGATCACAGATTAGGGCTTGTGGATTAGCCTGGCTTTTTTTCTTTAGGGACAGTGCATATTGTCCCCAGCAACCCCTACTGTCCACCCTCTCCCCCACCCCCATCCCCCACCACAAATCCTTGTTGCCAACTGTCCAAGCCCTGGTCTGTGGGAATCATTTTCTCTCTGGCTCTCTTGAGGCCCCTTCTTCCCATCATTTTGTCCCTAGAGGGAAGGGGACATCAAGGGGAAAGGGAGTGGAAGGAAATCTCACCTGACAGATTTGGAGAGCTGATGGCTGAGGAAGCAAGCGAGGAAACAAGTCAGCACAGAGTGTGGGGCTGTGCAGAGGGCTGGGACCCGGGGACAAGGTCCTCAGAGCCAAGCCTGGGATCGGCAGGCCTGGCCTGAAAGGACAGCATCAGAGATGGTATGGTGGGGCGCTCCGAGTTGGGCACTGTGTACACAGGCTAGAGGGAGTATCTGGGCATAAGATGGGCCCACCCTTCCCATGGCCACCACTGCTGTCACCATCGTCACCTACGCTCTGTGTAGTGGATGATGCGGGAAGCCATGTCACCAGCCCCAAAAGTGGTATAAGGCGTGAGGCGGATCTCATAGCTGTGGGGCACACGGAGATCAGTCACAATGTACTCCAGCAGCTGACCCTTCTCCACACGCCGGACAGGGATGGCTTTGACCACGGCATTGTGCTGGTTCAGCTGTGGATACAGAGTTCCCAGATGCCCAACAGGCCAACTCATCCTCCCGAGCACCAGCCCAGACCCCTGCGTGACTTGGGTTGAGAAGTGTGGAGGAGCAGACAGACCCAAGGCCTAGAACAGCAGGCCCTCAGGGTCCCTCATCTGTGACAGGGGACAATCACACCTTCCAGGTCCTCCTGTCCCAGCTGTCTCAATAATAGAAGTGACAGTAACACAGATTGCACAGTGAATGTATGTTGGGTACCTTTCTAAGTACTCTGCCATCATTAACTCATTTAATCCTTAAAATAATCCCATGAGGCAGATCATTAAAATTATTCCCACTTTACAGGTAAGGAAAGATAAGCTTGCTTAACCCCATACAAAGATGCATTCTTGTCTGGGCAGTGTTCCCACAGCCTCGCCGCTACCCTCTCTCAGGCGGGGCATCACCCCCCCTCTCAGGCTGGGCATCAGAGCAGCATAGGATGTTGGCCCTGCCCTGCTGAAGCCTAGGCCCTTGATCCCGGCATGGATTCTATGTTCTGTGAGCAGCACTGGCTCCCCATGGACCCCGCTGAACCTCTCCCAGTTTTCTGGCCTGTGTTGGGAGTCTGGTTCAGACACAGGTGCTGAGAGCTCCAGCTCCTGCGACTTTATCTGCCTCTGAAGATGGGCCCATGGGTCTGAGCCCTGTCCCCACCCCATTCTCGGTCCTTGATATATGCACAATCCCCAGCCAGCTGTGCCACCCCCACTGTCCCAGGCCCTGCTCCCCCGTGGCCCACCTGGAGGACACTGAGTCTGTAGTTGAGCACAGGGTCCACAGCGTCAGGCTCCCTCTGTGTCCACTGCAGCACGTAGGAATAGTTCTTGGACAGCTTGTGGCTGCGGGTGGGGTTGGGGGTGTCGAAGTAAAACTCCGGGCTGTAGGCTTTGGCTGAGAGGGTGGGGAGCGGGCATGGGGCCGTGGGGGGTGGGGGGTGGCAGAGACAAAGAGAGAGGAGGCGTGGGACAGGGAGACAGAGGATGGGGTGGCACAGAGAAAGGGTGCCCAGGGGACAAAGAGAAAGGGGGAGTTGTGAGAAGAGGAGAGGAGATGTGGGGAGAAGAGAGGGTTTGGGGAAAATGAAAATGCAGGGAAAAGTTGGGTGGAGATGGGGAGAGGGAAGGGACAAGTTCCAAGAGGCAATGGTGGTGAGAACAGAAGGAAAATACCAAGGACAAAAAGAGAAAGGAGAAATTTGGGGAGGGGGTTGGGTCAAAGACACAAAGAAGTGGCAGGGATATTGAAGAGGAAAGGAAGAGAAGAGAAAATGGACGGAGAAAGGTAGGGAGATGGGAGGTGTGGGAGAACAGGGGAGGAGGGAAGGAGGTGGGAAATGTCACAGGGCCTCTGGCCGGCAGGGCTGAATGGGAGGAGCTGCGGAGGTGGCCAGGGACCTGCAGTCCTGCCCCCAACTGCTGAAGAGTGAATGGGGATGCAGGGGCATGGGGGACAAGTAGCCTGCAACTCTCCTTCAGGGACTCTGCCATCAGTTCTGGCAGGCGGGTGGCCTTCCCCCAAACGGAGGACAAAGGAAGGCTCATTGCAGCCCAGGTAGGTGCCTTCGCCCCCTCCATGCCTAAGCGACGCCATCCATGGCCCATCTATGGCCCCTCATCCTACGGGGAAGGACTTGATGCATACTAGGGCCTGAGAGGGACTCCGGGCACCAAACAGCCTGCACATCTAGGGTGACATTCCAGAGAAGCTGTTGAAGGTCATCCTCTTTCCTTTTCTAGCTCAGCTCTGGAGGGGTTCAGCATTTACATCCTGGGGCCCAGGACTAGGGAGGAAGACCCATCAAACTCAGTGTGGGCGGAGCTAGAGGGTTGGAAGCCCAGAGCTGTGGTTGGATGAGGCTGTAAGGGGTGGAGCCTGTGGTTTTCATGTGGGCGGGACCTAGACTGGATGCAGGCTTGTCTTTAAAGGGAAGGGCCTAGGCCTGGCGAAGTCTGGGTTTATGGTTGTTTTAAATAGGAAGAGCCGGAGGATTTACTATTTTCTTTGAATTCTCTTAAAAAAAAAATAGTACTAATAATAAAAAAGGAAGAGTCTGAGCTACAATAGGGGGGTTAAAATAGATAGCGGTCAAGCCAGGGACACAACTTAGCAACACAAGGCCTGCCTGGCAAGCACAAGGTCCTGAATTCAGCTCCAGTACCAAAAACAAAAGAGACAGAGATAGGCCTAGAGAGGGAGCGAGTGAGGGGCGTGGCCTGTGTCTGGAAGGGCGGGGCTTCAAGAGAAGGCCAAGAATCGATCAGGGCTGCATAGGCTGGGTCTACCCCTAGTTTCAGCGAGCCTTGGAAAGCTAAAGGCCTCAAAGAGACAGTGCCCTCTTAGGTGAGGCCTGGCAGGCACGTGGCGGAATCTGGCTCCCTTGGTAGGTGGGGTGGACCGACGGGACGCTCACCGGAGACCTGGAAGAGGCAGGTGGCGGAGCCGACGTCGTTGGAGACGCTGCACTCATAGCTGCCGCTGCTGTCGCGGGTTACGGCGTCCAGGCGCAGCTCCGCGTGATCGGAGGCCTCGGCAGCGGCGGCGGGGACAACGGGCGGCGGCGGCAGCAGCTGCCCTTTGTAGCGCCACACTGCTGAGGCGATACGCTGGGGGTTGCCGCGCAGGAGCGTGCAGCGCAGGAGCACAGGTCCGCCCAGCGCCTGACGCACGTCTTGGGACTCTGGCTCCACCTCGGGAGGGACTGGGGGCAGGGTGACAATCAGCGGGGGACTGAGGAAGGCAGCCCCGGACGCATCCAAGCAACACTTTCATGCCACAAGCACGCTCATGTCTCCTGGCCATTTCCCCGAGCCAGGCTTTCCAGATTGGGCTTCTGTTGAACCTCAAGTGGGTCTTCTCACCCTATCTAAAGAAGGGCAGTTTAACATTCGGGTTTAGAGCACTCTAAAGCTACACGGATCCGGTTCAAATCCCAGCCCTGGCTCCATCTGCCTGGGAGAATGGAGCAGGCAAAGGCCTTAACCTCTCTGGGCCTTGGAGAGAATCAGAGTCTAATCATGGTGCTGCGGCGGACATGCATGTAGTCATGTAGTGACTTAGTTTTCATCATGTTGTTATCTTCTGCCTGCACAAATCCCACTTCCACCTGTCACAACCTAGCTAGTTCTTTGTTTGCTGAACCCTTGAAAATGAAGTTGGGAGGGACACTTTGGGGGCGAGGGACACAGGTGTCTTACAACACAGGCCTGCTAAGGTGGTGGTGGGTTTAGTAATCCTGGAGCAGGATTACTGCGGGGTGAAGTGGGGCCGGGCTGGGAAGCAGGTGGGTGGGCAGACTCACACTGCACGTTCAGCTGCACTTGGGCCTCGCGAGGGCGCACGTTGAAGCCGTTGTAGCGAGCTGTCTGGCAGCGGTAAGTGCCGCTCATGTCGCGGCTCACACGATCCAGCCGCAGCTTCCCATCTGGCGTCTCCTCCAAGGCCAGCCCCGAGGGCAACAGGGCGGCCTCCTTGTCCACGCGGGACCAAAGCACAGGCGGCCGGGGCTTGCCGCGCACTTCGCACTGGAGCTCGGCGGGCGAGCCCTCGCGCACTGTGACCACCGCCCTGCCCTTGGGCACGCTGATGGTGGGGGGCACTGGAGGACGGAGGGGGGTCAGAGAGGGGAGGGGAGTTGGGCCCCCCATCCTCTATCCCAACCCACTTTCCTGGCCTCTGACTTGGGGCTTCTCTCTCCCTCTGCCCAGACTTTCCACTGGATCCCTCAAGTGCGTCTCTATGTAACTTATCTCGCAGTCTCCCATTTTATCCTTAGCTCAGCCTGAACTGTTCCTTCTTTCCCACCCTTACTAAGTATTAGGTCCTCCGCTTTAGCATTTCTACTAAATTTCTCCTCTCTCAACCCCTGACTGTGCTAACTAAAGCCTTTTCTCTCAAGAAGTGTGATCAGAGATCACTATTCTACACCCCCCACCCCCCAACACCTGCCCTTCTTTCCAAAGTCATAGAACTCAGTTACTTGGCTTTTAGCTGGGCAGGCAGCCACCCCAAATAAGGACTACATTTCCCAGCTTTTCAGGACCTACTGGTTACCACGTGACTAAATTTTGGCCAATGGGATACCAGGGGGAAAATAAAGGTCTGTCAAAAAGAGGCTGGGTCCCCTCTTCTTCCTGCAGACCCGAATGTAGGCTTCCTGGACCAGGTGGCTCATGCTAAAGGAAGATGGAATAGAAAATCAAAGAAGCCTCGGGCCCAGAGGACTTGGTAAAGCCTAGCCACTCTACTGGCCAAAACTGCAGGCTTCACTGGACTCTTACAAGAGGAAGCAAAGGACACCACCTAGCTTGTCTAACCCCCCCCTCCTACCCTATCCCACCCCAGGTCCTGGGGATCTGCCTGCTGGGCAAGTGCTTCACTTCTGAGCTACATCAGTCCTTAAGTCAATATTAATTATAATTCTTTTATTCACCAGTGAACCTAATCCAACCCAACATGTTGCCCAAACCAAGAGTTATTTGAAAGCCTTTCTGGTTCCTCATCCTACTCCACCCACCAAGCAAATTAATATGCCCTAGTGTATTTTATCATTAAATAGTAAATATTTAACATTAAAATTATAAAGTTACTATTTTTAAAGAATTCTACAAGGCAAGCTAAGGCCCAGCCATCTAGTTAGCATAATTTATACACTATAAACATGTACACGTTTATTGGCTTCAATTCTGCAGTTTTGTCTTTGGATTTTGGAGCCAGCTCACTTATTTTTCCACGACTAAATCGTTTCTAGGGGCTCTGTGAAGCTTCCATGCCTTAGGCAGCAGATTTAGGAGCCAAATGGAGAAATAGCCCTGGGCCCCTTCCTGGTATCTAACCAGCAGTTCAGCTCTCAGCCCTCCCTCCACACCCTACACAGGCTAACTCGGGCTCTCCCACTCTGTGCCCTCAGGTTAAAGCTCAATGCTTTGGCTCAGCAAACAAGGCCCTCAGGCTCTGGCCCCCCCAGCTAAATCCCCCCTCCTCCCATCTTGTGTCCCAGCTGCAAGATCTACTTGTAGGGAACACTCCCTGGACACATCAATAGTATTTGGGGAGTCTCTCCCTTTCTGCCAGTTGTATCCTTCCCTGGGCTTGTCCCTCTGCCTGGCAAATTCCAGCACACCTTCCAGCACTTCTGTGAGCTTGCACAGGAGCCGTCCCTGACTTCCCCAGGCAGCCTGATCTTCCCCCGGACCCCCCCCCCCCCCCNTGCAGACCCCTCCTTTACCTCCCACATCACTTTTCCAGGCTTTGCACTTCCAGGTCCTGCCCCACCCCTCCCCACCACTGGCCTTTCCCCACACCAGGCATTGAGCTGAGGAAGGGGCTGCCTGCTGCCTCCCGCACCAGAAGCCTCCTTGGCTCTTCCAGGGCTCCACACAGCATAGTTTGCAAAATGAATGTGTGGAGGCTGTGGCGTGCTGGTCCACTCCCAGAGTCCACCCCCAGCCGTCCTGTGCTTTTCAGTTGTACTGCATTTCCCCTTGGGTAGATGTCAGGGTGGGAGAGGCCTCTGAGGGTCCCTGGTCTAAGTTCTCACACAGAGAAATGGAGGCCAGAGAAATGTGAGAACAGAAACATTCATAACAGAACCCTCATGTCTGCTTCAGGCTGCAAGGACAGCTGCTCCTCAGAGTGCTGGGGCTCCAGATCTCCCAAAGGTCCCCTCCAATGTCTGGTCCTTCCCCAAGTACAAAGCCTGCAATGGCAGCTGGGAGCAGGCTCTGGAGCGGGACTGCCTGAGTCCTGATCCCAGCTCCACAGTGACTGCGATGTCACCTTGACTAAGCTTCTCAAGCTGACTGGGCCTAAATTTCTTCATCTGTAAATTGAGAAGACAAATGACTACTCTCAAAGGTCAATCACACAACTGAACGAGAAAATATAAAATCATCAGAGCACACAGTAAACGATAAATGCTAGCTAGGATTATTTCACTATTGTTATTTATTATTGGAATAAAGACCCAAATCCTCGCGATGGCCTGGTATGGGCTCAATTGTCCGCCCTCCAAATGAAGTCCTAACACCTTGGACCTTGGAATGTGACTGTTTGGAGAGAGGGCCTTTTAAAAGTCATTAAGGCTAAATGATGGCCCTAGAATGCTCCCTAACCCAGCAGGACTGTGTCCTTCTAAGTGGATTAATAGGCACACACAGCATAGAAGAAAGACTGCGTGAAGACAGAGAAGGTGGGAGGCCTTCATCTGCCCGCCAAGCAAAGAGGCCTCATGAGAAACCAACCCTGCCAACACCTTGATCTCAGACTATTTGCCTCCAGAACTGGAAAGAAAACAAGTTTCTGTTGAAGCCAGCCAGCCTGTGATACCATCCTGAAAAATGAACATAGCCCACAAGGCCACACGCGCTCTGGCCCCGGTGAGCCCTCGGAGCTCTCCCCACCCTTCTCCCAGCCACCCTCACTCCTTTCAGTTCTCCACAGGCCGAGGGACACCGCTGCCTCAGTGCCTCTGCGCAGGCAGATTCCTCAGCCTACATACTCTTTCCTTTGCACTCTGTTGCCTGGCAAAATCCTGCCCCTCCCTCGATCAAGTATTTGGTCTCAAGAAACTCTTTCTAGACTCCTGTGTCCTAGCTTTCGATGATAGTTCTGTTCATGAAACAATCTGAAAAATCTTTACCTTCCTGCTATGTTCAAGGAGGGCAGAGCCTATTTTTCCAACTGCTCTATTCCAGGGCCTACCCTGGTGCCTAGTACTTCCTAGGGGCACAAGAAATGTGTACAGCCTGGACAGATGGCCTTGCTGGCTGCCCTCTTCTAAGCTGCTGCCCCACCCCTCCCTCGGGGCCTCCCTGGCTCCCCACATCTTCCTGATGCCCCTCCAGCTGCCCACCTGTCTCAGAGGAGATGTTGACCTCGACGCTGAGGTCCGATACGGGCGCCCCTGGGAAGGAAGCCAGGCACAGGTAGGTGCCATAGTCGCTGAAATGCAGGTCAATGAGCTCCAGGCTGCTGGTGACGGCAGGCAGCTCAGGGTCGTTGCGGGTCACCAACAGCCGCTTGGACATGCGCGCTGGCTTCCCATTCTTGAACCACTGGTAGGTGACCTTTTCTTGGGGTACAGCATCCACGTGACAGGACAGCTTCAGGTCCTGGCCCAGCTGTATGTTCTCACTCTCTTTGATCACATCTGGGGTGATCTGGAAGGTGGCGTTCTTCATCGCTATGGGGGGATGGAGAGGGAAGGGTGCTGAGGCTAGCCCAAAGCCTGGGGTCCCTGTCCTACCCCCAGCAGCCCAGCTTGTCCCCTCAAACTGGCCCTCCTAGAGGTCAGGGACTGCAACCTGCTGCAATAGGCCATTCCTTTCTTCTGCTTGGAAACCCTTCTATGTGATCATGGGTTTTTAAAGCTCATTGGAGGAAAATGAGTTTAATAATAATGCTAGCCGTGGAGGGGGTGAACCTACAATACCCATCCCAACTCAGTCTTTGAGGGGAGAGCTGTATTGACCCTATTTGACCAAGGAGAGAACAAGGCTCAGAACTGTCTTTGCACATCACCTCCCCAAGCATTCTTGAGAGCTGTTTTGTTATTAGGAATTAAACTCAGGGGCCGTAGAGATAGCTCAGTAGAATAAACAGTTGCTTGGCAAGGACAAGGTCCTGAGTTCAATCCCCGGTTCCGCAAAAAAAAAAAAAGAATTAAACTCAGGACCTTACACTTGCCAGGCAGGCACTTATGCTGCTGAGCTAACTCCCTGGCTCCTTCCCCAGGCATTCTTGACCACTACACACTGTTTTGTGTTTATTTTTGTGTGAAACCTCAAATACCACTTTGCATCAGCATATAATAATGATCCTGGGCTGGCCAGCTAGCTCAACAAACTAAAGCACTTGCTTAGGTAGAGTGCAGCGACTGGGGTTCAATCCCTGGGCATGCAGTGCTGGCCCCACCCCCAGGGGGTGCTGAGACCGTCATTGAGACTGGGTGTGGTGGCGCGCACCTATAATCCCAGCACTTGGGAGGCTGCAAACAGGAGGATCACTATGAGTCCAATCTACATAGTGAGACCCTAAATACCCTGTAGACCCTGTACCAAATACATTTAAGAAAAAAAATCCAATCTATAAACCACAACTAAAAGAAATTGAAAGGCCATACATTTGCCCATTTTTCTATGTGTTGTTTGAGTCTTTGCAAAAAGTTTGAGTTGTTTTTATAATCAAAGACAATGCAATTGTCTTATATGCAATTACATACACATGCAGTTTAGAAAGCAAAGGGTCTATCCTTTTTTTTTAAAAAAAGAATCTCATTCGAAGTAAGCCAGAGACTGGAGTTCTTAATAGGTTGAGTGCTAATTGGCCGGGAAACCGGCACAACAGCCACAAATTAGGATGGGTTGAGGAAAGAAGCTGTCGGGTCATGCTAAGAGGTGACCGAAGTACCAACCCAGGTTTTAAAGGCCAAATAGAATCAGGTGGAGAAAAATAAGCTGCTGCTGGGAAAATCCCATAAAAGGAAAAGCAGTCATCAGATAGCCACAATCTAGTTATGTTCTTTCTCAAATCTAAGTAGAAAGTCAGCAAGAGCTGGCTTCTTTCTGTGAGGAGAGTCAGAGAGAAACTGCAAGGTCAGAAACACGTGAACAAAGAGAAAGAGAGTTCATGTCCTTGCAGACTCCAGTTGGGCTGCAACTGTACTTTGCTTTCAGTGAAAGAGCTGGGAATAAGCCAGATCTTAAAAACAAAAAGACCTAACCCTACACTCGCAAAACAATTGGAAGTTTTCTCCTTCAACCAGAGTAGCAAAAAACCCGAGATCATAATGAGCAGCTCACAGGAACCACCAAGGCTGAGGCTTAACAAGGAAAGGGTTTGTATTGTTCTCCAAGTTTTGGATCATTTTCACATTCAGTAATGATCTTCAGATTCACTGAAACGCTTAACGCTTTGCTACTAAAGATTTACATAGCAGGTCTGTAGATGCGCGGTTTTTCACTTGAATTCAGTTAGTCACGTAGAAACCACTGTACAGAGAGAAAGCCAAGGGGATTTTTCTTAAAGCCTAGTATCCACTGTAGCTTCTCTGCAACATCAGTTTCCCGTTCTAAAAATAAAGAAGTATAGCTAATCAATACCAATCCTTCCCGCCTCTTACATTGCCAAGGTTATATTTAGAAATGTAAATTATTTCATGCCTCCTCAACCTCTCCCACCTCCAGCGCAGGAGGAGGCAGACCCCATTCACTGATAGCCCCGGAGACCTCCCTCCCAGCCCTCCTGAGGCCACGTACATCGCACTAGCAGGTTGACGGTCTTCTTCGCGGGGTTGCCCACATTGTTGGTGGCTGTACAATTGTAGTAGCCAGAGTCCCGGGCCTGCACTGAAGGGATGCTAAGAGTACCACCCTGGGCCAGAGCACCCAAGGGTAGTGGGCCAGGCCCGTGGGACCACTGCAGCTGGGGCAGGGGATCGCCACCTGTCAGCAGACACTGCACGGTCACGTTCTCCCCAGGATTCACCACCAGAGTCTCGTTCACAGACAGCTTCAGGGCCGGTGGTGCTAGGAAGACAAAGAGGTGGGGTCTCAGAGGGCAGTGGAGGTCAGAAGAGGAGGAGACAAGGAGAAACCAGCGGGCCTGGGGAATCAAGGGGCTCCGAGAAGCCCTGGGGGAGATAAGAGAGAAGAAGGGAGCGGCTGGGGGGGCACACATACCAGTAGGGCACCATCTCCCCCCTACTGGG
>NDGN011414879.1:0-14665 GCA_002564285.1 Tympanoctomys barrerae
TTCCTTCATTTTGAGTGTTGGGTATTTGTCCCAGCAACGAGAGAAGAGTAACTAAGACATGTATGTATTTGGTAGAGGGTCTCATTACACAGCTGGACTCTAGTGATCCTCCTGTTTTAGCCTCCCCAGTGCTGGGATTACAGGTGTGCACTGCCACACCCAGTTTCTCTTAATTTTTTGGCCAATGTTGCATCCTTATGTCTGATAATCTGAACAACGAATTTTATTTTTATTTATTTATTTATTTATTTATTTGTGGAACAGGGGACTGAACTCAGGCCCTTGCGCTTGCCAGGGAAGCACTTATTCCACTGAGCCATCTCCCCACCCCTTTGAACAACTAATTTGAAGACAACATGCAATATAACACCCATAGTTGAATTCCCATAATTTTGTTTAGAAATTCTGTATCATTTCTAATGGGTTATTTTGAGGCTGGGGATTTGACTCAGGGGCAGAATGCTTGCTTAGCAAGCTGAAAGCTCTGGGCTCGGGCCTCGGCACCAAAAACAAAAAATAAGACTCCCCTAAAAAATAATTCAACCAAAAAATACAGCAAAATCTAATGGGTTATTTTACTATTTTTTTTTCCTCTTTATAAAAGAAGAACAAGAAGGGGAGAAAATGCAATGAGAATTCATCAGTGAATTATCAGGCACATTACAGAAATGCATTCACTTATTTGTGTGACCAGGTAAGTACGTATCGCACCTGTTACGCACAAGGCCCGCATGCAGGTAAATGGAGACGCCGCGTGCCCTTCGAGGCCCGCACGGCAGCTCTGCAGCGCATCCAGCCTTTTAGGAACTGTGCTGTCCCGTTGGCGAAGGGCTTCAGGGTCTGGTGGCTATGGAAAGTAGAGCCACCAGGAATGGGTGGAATCTCAAAGGCGCTTGGGCTCCGTCGGTGAAAGGGAAGCGCTGGTCACCGCGTGGCGCGGCCAGGGACTGCGGACTGCGCCAGTGGAATTCAGGGCTGGGTCCGGGATCCCTGCGGTGTGCGGAAGAGATCCACGTTTCGCTCTACCTCTGAATGCCAAGGTCGCGGCTGGAAAGCCAGGGTCGCTGTCCATTCCGGGGCTGAAACTAGGGAAACAGCCAGGGAGATTAATGCAGGGACCACGCCCGCTGTGTCAAGCAGAGCCAGGTTTCTGTCATCTTCTGCCGCTAGGAAACAAGAGCCTCCACTCTGCCTGGCCTCAACTGAGCGCTGGGGAGGCGACCCCTCCCTCCCGCCCTCCCACCCCCTCCCCCCTCCCCCTTCCCCTCCCCCCTCCCCAGAATCTCTTCCCTGAAAGAGCAAGGAACTTGCACCCTGGAACAGACACAATACAGACGTAGAGGACAATCATGGCTCTACACGCACATGTATGCAGTGCGCATTTGTCTCACTGTAGCATTTCTAACCTGGAAAACACCATGAAAAGTGGGTACAAGATCCCATTTCAAGGTGAAGGAATTTAGGGTCTGGGAAACACGTTCATTAGTCTGACTCTATGAAGCTAATTCGACCACGAAGCCAGAGCCTGGGCTCTGTCCCTGTCCTCCTCTGCCCCAGAGGCCTCTGTCGTGGTAATGGCACTGGGCTGTGACAGGAGACTCGTGCCCTCTGGCGGGAGGCCTCCTGCTTCTCTCACTGCGAAAGTGCGAGGGTGGGCTCAGCCATTCCTAGGTCAGTTCAGTAGCCGCCTTCCGACCACTATGGACGTTTCCAGGTCCCGGCTGGCTGCGGACGCACAACACAGAGAAGACAGCAGGCAGGACCACAGAGAGCGCGGGAACGAAGGGGGGCATTCAGGGGGGCATTCAGGGGGCATCCGCAAGCAAAAGGCTGCCCGTGGTGCTTAGGCCACGCTTTGCGATTCTTTTTTTTTTTTTTTTTAGTTTTATTTTTTGAGACAGAGTCTTGCTAAGACCAGTTCAAGCTGGCCTTCAGTTCAGGATATAGCCCAGGGTGGCCTTGAACTCAGGGTGATCCTCCTGCCTCAGCCTCTGAGTGCTGGGATTGCAGGCACCCTCCACCATACCTAGCATGATTCATTTTAGTGGGGCACAACAGGTTTTACTAAGAATTCAAAGCCAGGCCAGCAAGATAGCTCAGTGGCACAGGGCCTGCCTGGCAAGCACAAGGTCCTGAGTTTCATACCTGGTACCCCCTCAAAGAAAAAATATTCAGTGCTTTTGGGGGATTTGGAAAGAGAGGTTAAAGCTAAACAAGGGTCCTATCCTTGAGAAGGAAGAGAGAGCTGAGAACAGTGCGGCTGGGACTCTATGCTCTGAAATTGCAAGAGAATATTCACTTTCTTTGGAGCTTCTTAAAGCCAGTGATTAATGGAAAGGACGTTGCTTGGCTACCTGTCCCACCTGCAGAGCCACCTAACTTGCCTACTTCATTGTGATTTAAAACTCGTCTTTCTATCAGGTCCTGCTTTTCAAATCCTCATCGACACCAGCCCATCGCTGCATAAGAGCACTGGACTGCGACCGAGGCTCGGGTATCAGGTGGCCAGGTGTGGAACTGGTCATATATGGGCCCTTGTCTGTGACACCAGCAATCACTTAACCAATAAACCGGTCTCTCTGAGCCCCTGCACTGTGGGGTGGTGGGGGCGTCTTCAGTTCCCGCCGTGGGCACGAGCCGATGGGGCTGGGTTCCAGTGCAACATCTGTATCAGCAGAGCAACTCGCAAACAGACTGGCCACCTAACGCTCTCCGAAACGGGAGACAGCCACTCCTCTCTTTCACTTCTATCAGTTCCATCCAGCTCTTCCTGGGAATAACAGCTCTATGGCATCGTTAGTCTGGAATCTAAATATTTGCTTTAGGACATTGTAGAAAAACTGTCAAATCATAAATTATGCCTTCATTTTGTGCTAACAAGTAACAGTAATGTATTGTGTTCATTGAAGTGGAAGGGGGCCTCACACCTCTGTTATCCTTTATTTCTTACAGTATCCCTTGGATGTAGCTCAGTATAACCATGATGGAGAACAGTATGAAAGTCCCTCAGAAAACTGAAAATAGATCTATCTTGTGATCCAGCTACCCCGCTCCTGGGAATAGAGCCAAATGAAGTCAGTGTGCCCACACAGACTTGCACACGCGGGTCCTGGCTACACTGTTTGCACCAGCTAAGGCTTGGGAACATTGTAAGCACCTATGATGAATGAATGAATGAATGAATGAATGGATGAATGAATGAATGAATGAAGCATGGTATATACAGACAGAGGAGTGTTATTTATTGATAAAGAATAAAAGCCTGTCTTTTGTGGCGAGTTGGGTGGAACTGGGGTCATTATGTTAAGTGATATAAACAAGATGTACAGAAAGACAAGAACCACCTCTTCTCTCACCCAGGCCAAAGTTATGAGAGAACAGCGAGCCTGAGTATAAACTGGTGATCACCAAATGTTGGGACGTGGGGGAGAGAGGTGGATAAAGGCAGGCGGTCTGCACGCACAGGAATAGCACGCAGGCCCCACTCATGTAAGCTATTAATACATGTTAATCAAAATTAAATGCTAAAAGTTGCATCTGAACTGAATGTACACAGCATTTTTTTGAAGTTTCTTTCAACCTTGACTTTCCTTATATATTTTAAAATCACTTTTCTTAATCTAGTATGCATCCTAATTAAGTATCTCCTCTGCCCCCTTAATGAGCATGGCCTTCACCTTCATAATCATGTCTTCTTACAATTATGTATTGCTTTTCACAGTTCATAAAGCACATATTCATGATCTCATGAGTCTGGTAAGAGCCCAGGAGGCCACTAAAGCAGTTCTTACGCACATTGTGCAGGTGAGAGAAGACTAAAGTTGAATCATTCTTTCCAGGCTGCTAAGCCCTGTTGCAGCTTGGAATGGAAGCAACCTCTCCCGGTGCTGAACTTTGCACTCCAAAACTATCTTTTTGCTGTTGTTGTTTTTAAAGTATTTGGTTATTGCAGGGTCTCGCAATGCAGCTCGGACTCTCAGTGATCCTCCTGCTTTCATTCTCCCCAGCGCTGCGATTAGAGGGGTGAGCCACCACATCCTGACTCTGGCCCCTCAGCGCGCCCTGGGGGACGGGGCTGGCACAGCGTGTGGTGCGGGGATCCAACTGCGGTCCTGGTCCTGGTGCTTATCTAAGCGTGCCTAAGTAGGGGCTTTAGTCCGCTGAGCTATCTCGCCGGCCCCACTTTGGTACTTACATCGACAGACCTTTGCGCTGGAGTGGTGACGGATCGCGCTCAGGACTTGAATTCTTTCATAAAACTTTGAAAACTGTAAACAAATGAGTGAACTGTAAGGCAAAATATGTGATGAGAGAAAGTCACATGTGTGGGTACTAAAGAGTTTGTGCTGCACGATGATCCTTTCCCCCAAATTTCTGAGATGGACAGGAATCCCTGGACATTATTCCGCATTCTACAAGACATAAACTTACCTTGTTGGATACATAGGCGAGTGGGTGGGGCAGATCCTGGAGGCGCGGCAGCCAGCGCGCCAGGCAGCTGCGCCTCCCTCCGTGTCACTCCAAGGTAGGTGGCTAGACAAGCATCACATAGGCAAGGTCAGCTGTCTCTGACAAGTACAGCGGTGTTGAAGGAAGGGCCGGAGAGGGGTGGATCCGACCTGGCGAGGCCACGGCGGCCTCGTTGCGCAAGTGTTACTTACTCTGATAGGAGGAGGAGGTGGCGGTTAGGCAAGGAGGGCTCTAAGCAGAGACAGTAACAAGCAGCAGAAGCAAAGCCGCGTGTTTAGGACACACAGAGGATTCCGGTGTAAGAACGGAGGACAGGTGTCGCAGCACAACGCAGCTGGGCCTTCAAGACAGGCAAGGCCGTGGACTGTGGGAAGGAGCCAGAGCTGGGTACCAAGAGACTCAGGAAGCAGACTGTTTGTGTTTGGGAAGGTTCATTCTTTGGAACTATCAGAGAAGTGCAAGGCTAGAGGCTGGGAAATGACTAGATACAATCACAGGTTGCTTTGCATCAAAGCAAGGGCTTTGGAAATGAGCAAACCTGAAATGTGGGCTTCCACAGCAGTCCTTGTGTGTCTCCACGATTAAAGGACACTGAAAATGGTGGCGTGGGGCAGCTGCCTTCAGGGCCTCTTTTCAGCCACTTTCTGTGCCCTAGGGAAGGGTGGGGAAGAAGAGAGAAGGAAAGAGGCCAGATCTCAACGGCCCCTTCGGGGCGCACTCCAGGGACTTGACTCCCCCCCCAAGCCCCACCTCCTGAAAGCTGTGCTGGCTGCTTCCCCTCAACGCACAGGCTGCCAAGCAAGCATGTAGCACGTGGTCTCAGGGAAACGTCAAAGACCCCAACCCTACCAGGCTCCATTATGTCGCTATACTTCGCCATCACTAGCAATCGCTGCTATTTATTAAATGCCTGTTATTTGCTTGCCATAGAGCTCGGCAGAACTTCTGCGTAAATTATCCCATATATTTATTGCATCACTTCTTTGCAATATTTTTTATCTGAGTTTTAGATGAAGTGAAAATTAGTCCCTAAGTGACTCAGGCAGGGCCGCACAGATCGTAATGTAGTGAGGGCTCACACGAGTTTTCTACAGATTTGGTCCATAAGGCAGTGTGTGAGGCCTGCAGGCCTTTTAGGGGACTATAGAAAAAAAAGTTGAAATGCAAAGTGCGATGGCTGTAAAATACTGTGGAGAATTTGTAATATCTAAATGAATCTAAAGCTAAGCTATACAACTTTACTAAGCTCTATCAACTTTATTAATGTTTTCTTTAGGGTTTACTGATATTTTCATTAAACTTGAAAGCTTTATTAGACTATGACTGTAACACAAACTATGTTTCGTTTAAGGAAGGGTATGTGACTACGAAATCTCATAGTCAATTTTGATTTCTTCTCCTCAGATCCTTTCCCCATCTCCAATCATCTGCTTTTTGGTTTCCCATCATCTCCCCTTTATTTTACTTATTTTATTTATATTTTAGAAAGTTAGATTTTTTTTTCCACACCAAAAGAGTTGTAGAAGGGCCATCCAAATAGCTCAGTGGATTAAAGCACCTGCAAGCAGGCACAGGGGCCAGGGTTCGATTCCTGGGCCTGCCTTGCCAGCCCCGCCCCCAGGGCGCACCAGCAGCAATTGAGCCTGGGCGTGGTGGCACGCGCCTGGAATCCCAGCTCTTGGGAAGCTGTAAACAGGCGGATCAGTCCAAGTCCGATCTAGTAGTGAGACCCTGAACACCCTGTAGAGCCTTCCCTAAAGTACAAATATATATATATATATATATATATATATATATATATATATTTCTAAAACATGTAGAAGAATTTTCCCAAAATTATAGAAAATTCTAAAGTAAATAATTAACTTGTCATCAAAATACTTCAAAAGCAAAACCAAAATATTCTTCCAAGAAAACTTACATGACACAGACTTGCACTTTAGGGGGCCTGGCCCTGGCTCAGTTCTTTAAGTGGCTCCTTCCACAAAGCTGTCAGCCTCAGGTTGCTGTATCCCCACAAACCTCCAGGCAGCCAAAAGAGCCCTCAAGGCATTCGAGGAAAAAAAAAAAAACAACCTTATTCCAGACTTGCACTTTAGTGTTCCGTTCTCGTTACCAAACGTGAGAGCCTTGGGTTTGGTGACTGCTAAAACAGTCCGTGGCTGGGGGCACCAGCCTGTGCGCGCTTCTCGTTTCAAAGGTCCATCTGTTTCATATTTAAATGCTTCACCTGAGCAGCGCTGCTGTCCTTGGCAGCAGCTCGTAGCTTTGCCAGGCCGAGAGCAAGGGGCCTCTGAGACGTGGGTCGGTCCCCAGCGAGGCAAGGCGAATGCGGAGCTCACTTTTCTGAGCTCTGCTACATACACGGACCTGGCCACTCAGACACCACGTAGGCCTTGACACTAACCTACACATTCCCTCTGCACTGCCAGGGAAAGCTCTGCGTGAATTATCGATCTAGCAGAGCTCTTTCTCCGATGCCTAGAAAATAACAAGTTGGATTAAGAGCAGGAAAGCTGGACCACAGTCGAAGGCACTGGGGTTGATCGTCAGCTTTGTACAACTTCTAGAATAAAAGACTAGGGAAGACCGGGGCAGTGCTGGACGGAGCCCCACGTGGGGGAAAGACAGATGGGTGTCATCAAGGCAGTGGGACAAATATGACTATGGGTGGCAATTTGCAGTGCTACAGCGCTTTTAACTTATTAATTTAGAAAGAGACTATCCTTATTTCTAGGAGAAAAATTCTGATTTACTTAGAGGCAGAGCAACCTATTCATTATTATGGTGATTATTATGATAATGATAAGGACAACAACTCTTATAAGAAGTTGGACAGTCTCTTGCTTAAGGTTGGGGACATGGTGACTGCTCTGCTTGTGGCCAGGGATCACCTGCTCCCTCATCCCAGAGCCTACGCGGCCACCACCGCAGACAGCAGAGACTCCGCAAGACCTCCTGTCATGGGTGGGGTTCTCCCCAACTTCAGTGGTGATGACCAGAAATTCGACATTCACCTGGTAAACGTAGGTTACTCGGCTCTAGCAAGGGAGCCCTGGTCAGGGGCAGGGACTTTTCTGACCAGAGAGGCAAGACAAGGAAACTTGGGGCACCTTTTGTAAGGGGGCAGGAATCTCTGTATTACTGGCCTTTTCTTTTTCCTTGTTGCATTTATTACTTAACATTATGCCATATCACTTACTTATTTTTTTAAAACTTCTTGTCTTTCTCCCCCCACTGAATATACATATCACAGTGGCAAGTCTATGCGTCTCTGTGGTTCTTGTGACAGGTATTCAAGTCACACCTGTTAAGCAGCTGTTGCACCTGATTTTTCTGATCACCACCCTCTCTCTCTACCCAACTTTCAGCCATCCCCCTGGGCTCATTTTAAAGCCCTTGGCGCCTCCACTTCGCCCCACACCTGTGGGCTTCAGCCCCCGGCCCCACTGTCCACCCCTTCTCGGAACTCCAAAAGCACACATTTTCTGTTCCATTTACTCACACTTACTTGCACTACCTGGCGTATGGCAGGAGCACAGACTCGGAAGGCAGACGGTCTGCTCTCGGGCCTGGCTCCCCCCTTTCTCACTGGGAGACACAAGCAGGCGGTGAATGTGTGAATTACGTAAATACTCAGAGTAAAATGCTGCCACACGGAGAATGTCCAGTACACGTTGTGCAGTCCAGCAGGCACTCAGTGATGTGAAGAGTATAATTTCTGGTGAGTGAAATAAATCAGATCCACATGTGCAAACACGGTTATTATCTCGCTAGTGTGAGAACTCGAAAGTCATGAAAATCTGACGGGCGTCACAGCTACCATGAAAGGGAAAGAAATGGTTCAATTGGAAGGAGAAACTGGGACGAGGAAAAGGACAGATGAAGGAAGGGAAATAAATATATACATTTATGTGTGTATACAGAATAGTTTGGATAATGGTATTGTCGATTTCTGTTGGTCTTTTGAAAGGAGCAGTCAATGCTTAAAAAAAATTTTTACTCTAATTTTTTCTCCCCTTTTTGAATTTCTCATAACTTCTTTACTATTGTTTTGTTTTGTTTTTCTTTAAGTGAATCTTACATGTTTCTGTCTGGTAATCTGACCAACTAACGTGAAGATCGCGTCACGTAACACAGCAACCGCTGTTGAATTCCTGTTACTTTGTCTAGTGAAATCTTGTATCACTTCTAATGCTGTTTTTTTTTAAATCACTATTTTGTATTATTTAGAAAAAAAGTCATTCGTACCCTACAATGTTTCTTTTCCTGCTATTTCCTTTTCCTTCTTCCTTCATATAACCTCTTCCTCTCTAGATCAAGAGCTCCGTGAAGGACCAACCTCCGCTTCGCACATCCTGGACCGCTTGGGGTACTCAGCAGGGTGCAGAAAATGCACCAGGCGCTCAGAGATGCTCGGCACTAGCTTCCCTTCTCAGAAACCTTGGAGCCAGAGGGGAGAAGTGAGATGCTGCATGAGTCAGGGTTCCCCAGTCCAATAAGGGCCCTATTGGGAAAGGGGTCCCTGGAGACTTCTGAATACTCACTTGGGGTTCCAGAGACATGTCTCATATGTCTGAACCCTAATCTTCAGAATTCAGAGTCTAACAGCGGTTCAGACATTTACAACACTAAATGTCTTCTTTAGTTTATACTTAACTGGTTACTGCTAGACCTGTTTGCTTTTCCACAAAATGCCTTCATGAACTACAAATTCTTTAGCAAATTCCCAAAGTATTTTAAAATATTGCCTGTCTAATGATTATCAGAAAAAGAAGCAAAAGCCACCAGCTCTCAGTGGATCAAAATTCCAAATGAATTTGGTAGCAGGGACAAGCCTTTTGTAATTGGTAACTATATCGCAGAAAATGCCTTGAGCAAAGAAGGGGGCTTCCTTCCGAATACCTGCACAGCTGCCAAGCCTGAGGTCCCTTGGGAGCTCCTGCTCATGACCCGTGATTACCTTGCCCAATCACAACAACGGTCGCTGTCATTTATGGGGAATTTTCATCGCGCCTCACACTAAGCAAAGTATTCTGCATAAATCATCCGCTTTCGCCCTAACGACTCCATGACGTAACGTGTTCCTAACCTCATCTTAAGGATGAGGTCACCAAGGCTGAGACGTTAGAAAACTGGCCTAGAGTGTGGGAGTGTAGCCATGACACAAACTGTATGATCGGTGGTGGTGAGTGTTCCAGTTGAATTCTGTCCTCCGAAGACTGGTGATCTTGTGCCGACACAGGGCTCGGCAGGAGGAAAGGCAGGAAGTGGCTGCGCCGGCGCTGGAGATCAGGCAGTGGCAACAGGCTCTCTCCATGATGCAGAGGAGCGAGGGTGCCGAGAGGACACTGCCTGGGACACAGCTGGCAGCTGAGCGGCAGGGGGGGAAGCTCAACCCCGGGGGTGCCAGGTCATCACATCTGAGAAACACGGCCACCAGAGCCCCTGATTCTGCCCAGCAGCCTCAGTGCTGTGTGGTGAAGGCTCACGCTTCTCACGGGGGCTCCGGCCAACCTTCAGTATACCTCTTGTCATGGGGCAACTAATAGTTTCCACGGTGGATTATTTACTTATGGCTGCTATAACAAATTCTCATAAATGGCTCATAAAATACAAATTTAATTTCTTAGAATGCTAGAGTTCACAAGTCCAAACATGGGCCTCATACACTAAAATCACAGTGTCAATAGGACTGCTTACCTCTGCAGTGTCCAGGAGAACATTTCCCAGCGTGTGGAGTCTGGCCTTGTTCCTTGGCTTGTGGCCCATCCATCTCTAAGCCAGTGGCATCGCACCTTCGGGTCTGCTCTCTTCTGCTGTTTCTGCTTCTTTCCTTGCAGCAGCTTCCTCTCCTTCCCATTTCTCTCTCATAAGGACTCTGTGATCCTGTTGGGCCCACCCTACTGATTCAGGGCCATTAATACTTGCAAAGTCCCATTTTCCAGGTGAGGTCAATATTCTCAGGCTCCAGGGACTTAGGGCATGAGTGAGGCCCTATCTCATCCACTGCATGGGAGGAGCTCAGTGGGAAACTTGTCTTAGCGCTGGCCCTTTGCTCTCTGGAAGCTTTACGGTGCAGGCTAGAATTCACAGGCTTTGCAGCTAGAAGAAGTGAGATTCGATTTTCAGAGCCATTGTTCACAGTGCTGTGGTCTCAGGTAGGTTCCTTAGCTACTTTATTTCTCTGTGTTTCAGTGCCCTCTTGTGGAAATGACTATACTATGACCAGGGTTACTCCAAATATTTGGTCTGGAGATAATACTTGCGAAGTGTCTGGTGTATACTTAATAAGAATGAGGAGCTATCCTCGCTGTCATTCTGATGTTCAAGGAGATTCTTTACGTGTAGTGAGGGAAACACTAACTCCCAGCGCCCTGGGCAGTGCCGGTCCCTGCTGGCCTCCGTGGAAACCCAGCTGCAGCCTCCTTTGCCGGAGGAGTCAGCAGTTTGCAAGTCTACACTCATCCGCTGGCGGGCAGCTTCCACTTGGGTGGCCAACTCTTTGCTCTGATGCACTGAACACTCCATGGACAGGGCCACCAGTTCAGGTCCTGCCTAAGGCTTCCAAGACATTCCTGTACTCAGTAGAAACAGCAAAACCAGACCAAGAAAAAAAATCCTCTCCTTCCTTTGTTCCCACAATGCCTTGCATCTGAGATCTTTTTAGATTCGCTTCCACAGCAACTGTGGTTTACAGCCATGTCCTTGGTCAGGTGCCGAGTCTTGAGACTAGGGGCACAGTAGGGACAGGGCCTTGCCGTGCTCATGTGCAAAAGAGAGGCTCGACAAGTGAATGGCAGGACCCCACGTTCTCCAGCTCTCCTTGAGGAACATGGCGTGTGCCCACCCTCCTTCCAAGCCGGCAGTATACACAGCTCTGCGAATGCAAGGGAGACTTTTGCAATGGAATTTAAGGCACAGGAGAGCGGCCGAGGCTATTTCAGCGCGGCTCTGGCAAGGTGTTCTGAGAGCCTTCGCCTTGGCTTCCGCCCCCTCAGGGCCCTCCTGCATCTCCACACAGAGCCAAGGACAACTTGAGGCAAAGCTCAGAGACAGACAAGGGAAGAGGAGTGGGAACGGGAGTGTGAGAGAGAAGCTCCGAAGACCAGGAGAGCCACTGCACTTCCCCAGTCCATGTGGGGTCTCAGTGGGCTTCCTGAGGGAGCCGCAAGGCCTGCCCTGCCTGCCCTGCCGGGGCCTGTGGCCGCTGACGGAGCCCGAGCCAATCCCTCCTAGTGGTTAAGGAAAGAGGGCTGTCAGTGTTGCTGAAGGAACCCCACAGCCACTCACATATGAAGGACAGGAACGACAAGGAGGCCACCAGCCCCAAGCTCGGCGAACTTCACTGCTTAAGGAAGAAGGGTTCGGGGAAGTTACATGACTTGTCCGAGTCCCCACAACCGGACTGGCTTCTCCACTCCCTCTCAAGGGTAGAGGTTGCCTGCTGCATTGCGCTCCTAGAGCCCCAGCGCTCACGGCCACCAATGGCACGTCCCAGGAGCTAGGACCGGGCGGCGCAGATGGTGGCTCTGTGCGTCCCGCACCGGTCCCTGAAAGAAGCTGCGCATGCAGCGCGCAACCTGAAGGGTAGGGTGGCGTCTCTTCCCTCTGGATTCTCTCAGACTGAGCACACGGCTTAGAACGAGGTACGTCTGCGGTCCCTTGTGAAAGCCGATCAATGAGAAAAGACCACCCGGTGTCTCCGCGGTCACTTGAGAGCGAGTCCCAGCGGGGCCAGTTCAGACCCTAGTCCTCTGCCTGCTGCCCTGGGCTTTCCTCATCAGCACTGGCTGAAGGGAAAGGGTGACTTCTCCTGTGACCAGCGTCTCCCTACTCCCTCCCTCCTTCCCTCCCTTCCCTCTGCAGGGCAGGATTATCAAGGAATTAAGAACGCGAGGCTCCAATGGTTTTGCTCCAAATTGTTTTTTAACAGATCACATACTGATGTAACTGCTCCTTCCCACCAGCAGAGGGCGGGCTTGGACGGACGCAACATCCTCTGCCTTCTGACCAGTCTTCGCGCCGTGACCCTGCAGAGAGGTGGGGCTCCTAACAGGAGAAAAACTCCCCGGTGCTGGAGGCTTTCCTAAGCTACCCCACCTGTTGTCAGCATTGCCCGCCGTTTCTTAGAGACGTGTCTCTAATGTAATTGCTCTTTAGCAAGCGGATACTGGAAAGGTGTGTCACAGTGGGTGAGATGCTGCCTGTGTACACTTCCGAGGCAGAAAGCCTAAGCGCTGATGTAGGAAGGAAGCCGGGCTCTTCTTAAAATGCTGCTAGGAGCTTGAATCCAGGGCCTCGCGCATGGCTGGTAAGTGACCTACCACTGAGCGACCTTCCCAGCTCTTTTTTAAAACTCTGAGGCAGTCTTACCAGGTTGCCCAGGTTGTCGCTGAACTCTTGATCCGCCTACCTGCGTCAGCCTCCTGAGTAGGGGGGAACACTGCAGTGCACCCCCATGCCTGGCTGCGATTATCTCTAATTTGAGAAATTTGAACAGGAGTAGGGACCTTTAATGCCGTAGTTATTGGGGCTAGAAAAATCCTCACTGTCCAGGAGTCAAACATCTAGCTAGTATCAAAACTGGAGCCAAACCATCTTTGGATCTTCTCTCCTCCCCTTCTTCTCCTCTTCCAACTCCTCATCCTCTCTCTTCGCTCACTTTTCTTTCCTCCTTCTCTCTCTCCTCTCTCTTCTCTCTCTCTCCCTCCCTGTGCTAGGGGACTGAACTCAGGACCTGTATACAGAACTTCATTTCCAGCCCTTTCCTATCGTTTACTTTGAGGCAGGTTCTTTACTGGGTCACTCAGTGGGTCAGGCTGGACTCAGCTTGCAATCTTCCTGCCGCAGCTTCCCCCCAGAAGGCTGGCAGTACAGGCACGCTGGGCACCACATTTACTTCTTTAGATCTGTGTGTTTAGGAAAAGGATTACATCTGAGTTAAAACAGGGGTGTGGAAACATCATCCTTATTTTTCCATAACCATTGCCCCTGTCCACCTGCTGATAAAAACTGTGATCCAATGTCTTTTAAGTAAATACAAATTTAATGATTCCCATTCACTTCAGATTTAAAATTTCAAGTTCAGAGTTTTCACCTGCATCTATAGTTAGGAAGGGATCTGAGGTAATTCTGCACGCTTTGTGGCAAGGAATCTAGTCCTTGACAGGTGGTCTCTCTTCTCACTGGCGTCCACAGAGGGGAGCAAGCTTTCTCAACTGCCATTGTCAGGGCCAGGGAGATAGCTCAGTAGAATAAGTGCCTGCCTGGCAAGTGCAAGGGCCTGAGTTCAATTTCCAGTACAGAAAAAAAAAAAAAAAACCTTGAAAAACCAAGTGCCATTGTCCTTCCAAGTGGACATCAGCCATGCTGACAATTACAGTGCCTAATTGGCCACTTTTGGTTGGGGCTTGTGCTGGTATCTGGCTGTATTCTCCCCGTGACTGTGAAACCCCTCCTGAGCCCTCAGTACTTCAGGGTTTTGGAGAAGACAGAGGGCACAGGGGGCTTTGAGTGCTTGATGATATGTATCATTTTGAACCCCGGGGAGTTCCAGAGGTTTGCCTCAGGGCTCCCCTAGTCTGCTGGCATATCCTAGCCCTCTTGATAATTCCCACCTTGTGTTTGGGTGGCAGGGGGCGTGTGTACAAGGGCGGCTGCTGTCTCTGAGAATGCCCAGTGGAAAGCAGCACACAGGGCTTTGCAATAGTCTCCCGTGAATTAAAAGTGAGAGTTCATCATCACTCGTCTGTGAATACTGTCCAGGAATGCGGGATCCGCACAGAAATTGGCCTTGGTGCTGGGTTCCAGGTCCAGCTCCCTCATAAACCCTCCCGTCCCATCAGCCCCAGAAGGGGGCACTAAGACAGCTCAGGAGAGCCTTGATAAGAGGCCAGGAAAAGCCACACTTGGGTAGTGATGGTTACTCTCTATGAAATGGATAAAAGTTTGGCCATTATTTTTCAAAAATATTCTTCAATTTTTCTCATGTTTTTTAAGAATTAAAATTACACCCCTTTACATTGCCCATGGGTTAATATGGATCGCTTTATTTATATTTTGAGTCTTTCTTTTATTTGCACTTCAATCTGTATGTTTTCTTTTTTTCACTTTTTTCCCCATAATTTTGTTGAGAAACAAATAGCAATGAGACAGTTTCAAAACAGGTTAGTAGGACAGTTGCAATAATTAA
>NDGN011414886.1:0-12987 GCA_002564285.1 Tympanoctomys barrerae
AGTGCTTAGAGTTCATTGCACTCAATAAAGTTAATCATGACTAGACACATTGTCCAGGGAGCTGGCCACGCCAACCCCAAGCCACCCCTAGAGTGCATCTTTCAGTCTTGCAGCACTCTGTCTCACAAAGTCTAATCTAAAACATTGTATGCAGAGCACTATCATCTGAAAGTATTTGTTATTCAAGATTCTCTCAGCCACAGAAATCTAGGGTTGCAAAAGCAGCTTTGAACTCTTGATTAGCTGTCTGGAGGCAATTTCTAGAATATGACACAAGTCGCACAGGCAAGATTTTAAAAAAATAAACTTTTGTATTATATTTTCTTGAATCTCTGAAATTTGCCTCAGATTTTTGGGGTGTATAATAAAGATAGATCCTGGCAGTTAGCAATCAAATAGTTTCACTAACATTCACATCTTCATTGTGATAGATATTTTCAAATGTTGAATGTTTTCAGGATTTTTGATAATAAGTGGAAGAGATTACGTATGTGATAAATCCTTTAATAGTTTTCTACAGTTCTTCGAACAGATGGAAATAACTTTATCATCTAGTGATAACTGTGAATTAATAACATTCATGAGTTTGAGTGGCACAGCAAGAACAATACAATATGTGATGCTCTAGTTGTTACTGCTCTTTCTGATGCTTTTTTTTTTCATAAATAGATATTCAGATTTGGCACGGCCTGCTGGGCAGTGAACTGCAGCAACTCTAGCCACCTGGAATGACCAGTATGTCCACACTCACGACAGGCACTAACTGCCCTCAGAGATGGCATCTTGGTTTGTGTGAGAGCCATTCTCAGCCTAGCATGTGTGATCAATAAATATCAAACCCTGAAATAAAAGCTACTGATCAGGAATAATTACACTAGAAAAACAGGAAATGATGTGTGAATTTCTACAATTCAGAGCCACTGCACAAAGGAAAGCAAATGCACCTATCGTAGCAGGTAACTGAAAGAAGTATGTTGGCTTTAAAATATTTACCAGCCTGAAACATTTCCACTGGCTTCCTGATGAGTCTGTCATTCCCTCCTAATCATGCAGATCATTAAATTCAGATTATATCGACACATGGCAAGCAATTCCAAGTAGTTCCAAATGTCTTTCTTCTGCTATGTAGCTTGTTTAAAAGTCTCTAAAATGTGTAGAGAAAAAAAAATAACCTAGACACACTATCCAAACTGCTGCACTCGTGTCTGGAATATAGTAATATTCAGAGACTGAAGGAAAAAGAGAGTGCATAAGAGAAAGATATATTTTTGTGTGGCAAACCTTTCTTAATACTGTTCCGGGCTTTCCAGTCAGTGTGCTACATTTGTGTTGCTCTAGCATCCAGGCAGATCTGGTCCAACTGAACATATGCAACGTTGGTGTAAATTGGTGAGGATTGATAGGTGTCACAGGAAAACCTGTCACATCCTTATCTAGAGACAATGAGATAACGTGCGAGACTCTGAGTCTCTGTACCCCGAGAATTCCAGTGTGCTAAGAGTAGCACTGCCTGATCCCCTCTCCTCAGTCAGCAGAACAGGCTGAGTAGAGAAAATGGATTGCTTTAACATTTTTATCAATTCACAGAGAATTTCACACTGCAGGATTTGCCACCCACACCCATTTGTTCAGGTTGGTACTCCTTTACAAGGAATGTGGTTTTAAGAAACCCATAAGATTCTTCTTGCTGAAAGGCAAATTTTTCTATATGTATTGGTTGCCAAAGATGAATATAGTTATTATGTATTGCAAACACTTACTAACACAAAGCCAAAGAAGTCCTAAATTTTCTCAGAATACTAATACAAACAGAGAATAGACAAAATATTAAAATGGTTGCTGGCTCTGTGAGTAAGTGTTGGGGAAAGAAGCCCACAGTTCTTTTCTCTGTACCCACTGAGCAGTGCTTCGTTCTGTGCTTCCCTCAGCTTCCTAGGAAAGGATGTTTTAACACTTTGATCTTAGAGGATTAAAACCAATCCTTCAAAATGAATTCAAAATTTAAATTTAAGCATGGAAATGAAAAATATAAGAAGGTTCTAGAAAACCAAAGAAAATTAACATGACGGAGTTGATAGAGAGAAGTAGGGGTAGGTAAGTGACAAAGTGAAATAAAACCATACAGTAGAGAGTACAACAAAGAGAGATAAAGCAAGGGAAATTATTATCCAATTCAATGATGGAGAAAATTCTTTGTACTAATTATCCAATTGTAAATGCTCATCCACCAAATACCTAAGCTATTGTTGGCACCTTGCACTGGTAGTTACATAGGGATGTAATACATGGATACATGTTATGGGTCATCTCTACACTCTGCCTTGTAGCAGATCAATATTGTTCATCTGGAGCCAATGGTCAGGATTTGGGCTAGGTACCTCTTTGTCATGGGAGTTGCGAGAGGCAACCTGTTGTCAGTGTAAATTGTTTAAGAGATTCTTGGAGAGGAGAGTGGACTGTGAGGCTTCAAGGGGACTAACCCACTGATGAGACCATTAGCAGAGTGGGCTTAGGCAGCGGGCAGACTGTTTTGGGTGAAGCACTCACTCACCAGAGGTGTGGCCTTGAATGGTACGTTTTGACCTGGCCCTTTCTTGCGGGTTCTTGTTCCCTCTCTCTCAGCTTCCTGGATGGCAGGAGCTGAGCACCTTTCCTCTTCCATTTCTTTCCACCACGATTGTTTGTGCCTCGCTGCAAGCCTAAACATAGTGGGACCGATTGGCCATAGACTGAAACCTCCAAAACTGAGCAGAATGAACCATTTTCTCCCCTAACTTATTTTTCTCAGGTGTCTGTATCTGTGAAAAATGAGCTGACTAACAGAGACTGTCCTGTGCTTCGTAAGATATTTGGCAGCTTCTCTGTTCCCTATCTGTGAGACATCAACAGCAGATGTAACAACCAAAATGTATCTCCAGACATTTCCATCCCTTCAGAGAAAAGTTGCCCTTGCTTGAGAAACACTGCCATAGTCCTAGGTGCATTCTGGAATGTACCTACTCAGTACTGTCACATGTACTTGTTAATTAATGACATTAAACTAGACAAAAGGATATTTTTTTAAAATAAAAATTTCATTGTTTGTAATTGAAAAATTATGGGGGAGTTAATTGGTCTCATGGTATGGTAATGACTTCATTTGAAAAAAATTCTATAATCATACAATAGATTTTTAAAAATTTATTTATTGTTACACTATGAGGATTCATAATGGTCATTCATAATTGGCATGTTGGTAAATGTTATTGAGTACCGTTTTCATATATTTATTTAATTATTCTAACAGTCTTGCCATTGAGAAACTCTATTATGAATTCTTTTTCCTCCTAATTGTTAACACAGTGAGACTATATATATTTAGTTCCAAGTTAAAATCTATTATATTCGTGATAGAGAAAACAATGATATTTCTTAATCTTCTTTTTATCTTTAAAAGTCATTGAGAAATTACTGTGATGTACTTCACTCTGTTAATAGGTCGTTGTTTGACTTAAAACATTAAACAAACAAGTAAAATCCATAACCTGAGTGCATCCGCAGAGAAATAACATGTGTAAGTGCAGTTCAAAACCAAACTATAGGCTTTTAAGGAAAAGCTGTTTCACCCAAAAAGAAACAAAACAAAACAAAACAAAAAACCAAATACCAAACTGAAGGTGAAAGTTTAAAAAATACTCAAAATATGTCAGATATAATGAAGGTCTTAACCTGTCTTCTCCTGTTGAATCCACATCTAGTCTAGTCTTTGAATTTAATTTTAGGCAAACTTACAGTGTTTATTCTGGGTCAGTGGTAGATCATTTACTTGTTTCCTATGATTTACTGCTCAGAAAGCCCCATGTCATTAGTTCTATGACACTTATGTGACACTCAGGTGTAGTAAGGTCAATGAAGAAACAGTGAGCAACAGAGCTAGGATGTGGACTGGGTCTTCCAATTAGAAAGTCAGAACTTTTTCTCTACAATTTATTACTCTCTGTTGTGGGATTGTGGAGAGCAGGGAGATGACATAGAATTTTCCCCAAGAAGCACTCTGTCACATGGTTTGCATCCAGTCCCTCACCATTCATGTCTACGCACAGTCACATGAATTATAGACGTGCTCAACGATAGCAGATACCATGTCCAGGCCCAGTGGTCAGAAAGGCCTCAAAAGATGAAGGAGCACTGTAGATATTTGTAATTGTTCACTTGTATGATATATATATATATATATATATATATATTCTGATGTATTTTGTGTACCCTAGAGTTTTTCATTAATATCTCGCCCCTGAAGCACAAGAACTATATTGATTGCCTTTCATGGGTCTTTTGATGGTGCCTAAAATTCTGTGTCTAGTGCAAGTACACTTCCTACTCTTTTCTGATTTACAGGAAGACATTACTGGTCATGTTATGAGTTGTGTAGAAATTGGCTATGTGCAAAATATTAATTCTTCATTTTTGAGGGGTAAGAGACATTTTCCTGCAGTTACTCTGCATTTATGTGCAGAGTAATCTTTAAAAGTAAATTTAGGCCTGCAGAGATAGCTCAGTAGAATAAGTGCTTGCCTGGCAAGCTCAGGGTCCTGAGTTCAATCCCCAGTACCACACACACACAAAAAGGTTTTAAATTTAAATTAAACTTTGTATACAACATAGTATGATGAAAATTTCATGTCTTTTGAATGTAGTTGTTACTGAATGAAATATATACTGACAATTGCATATACCATAATTTGTTTATTTCTATAATCTGAACATTTATCTAGATAAAAATTTTGGTGTCTGGTAACATATTTTCTTTTTAAAAACCTTTGTCTATATGTATATTTATCTTCTTAGGGAGTTCTAGAAATCAGATTATTGGATCAAAAGGTGGAAATATTTTAATGCTTTTCAAGAGGGTTAAATTTACTACTATAAATGTTCCTGGGAATGATTATCTAAAGGTAACCTTATCAGCCTTGAGCATTATCATTTAAAAATTAATACTCTGAGAAGCAAATGATAATATCCTAATGCTACTTTAATTTGCATTCCTTTGATTGTTAGTGAGTTTGATTTTAAGTAAGTTTATTAATGTAATTAAGAAAACCCAGTTCATTAGCTTAAGTTCAAGAATAAACAGCAAGAGTGTACAGAAGCAAATATCAGAGGTTAGTAGCTTCTCCAGGGACATCGAGAACAACAACAACAAAAAAACCCTTTTAGAATGAAAATGGCTAAGAAGATGGTTCTTGGTTTTACGTATTTTCAGAACAATCTACCTTTGATATGGGCTATGGGTACTTGCCAGGGTAAAGTATAAGAAAGGCAAATGATGTTAACTGTTACATATGTATGTATTTTAAACTTGATTAACAGTAAAAATTAAAATGATAATTTTATAGAGTTTGAACACACTGGGCCACATAGTTGATGTATTGTAACCTGGGATTCTTGAACCAAGTAGAAATTGCTTTCTCAGTAACTTCATTAACACCCCTTAACAGCCACATGGTGGCTCCATAAATAAGTGAGTATCAGCTTATGAAAAAAGGTGCTGTAAATTTAGGCATAAACAGCAGCTTTTTTCAAAATCATAGACTGTAATATCTAAAGAATGGATCTTAGAATTGAGCACTCAGAATAGCTACCATCAGTTTAAGCTTTCCATTCGCTCAGTGAACAATGTACACAGATTTGAAGCATGGCCTTCTCTTAGTCCAAAAGTCTTGGCCACATTAGTCAACTGACAATCATGAGCAGCAGCTTGGGCTTAAGTATGATTGTTCCCACATTATTTATTTTGGAGCCAGCTACAAGCATGCAAAAGAGAAATGAGAGACAACATCCCACACTGCTGTGGGAAACAGCACTGGAGTGTAGGGTTGAACAGCTCCATGGAGCGAGAAATCTGCCAAGCCCAGGGAACTCACCATAATGTGGTCTCCGAGTTTTATAATGCCAGCCATGTAAACTAGAAGAGGTTTACCTCTACTCAACAGGGTCAATAGACTATTAGTCCTATAGAAAATTCCCAAACCTAACATGAATCTTTTGCTTGTGACTTCAAGTATTCCCCACATCTTTTGACGCTGTTCTTTGTAAAGGTGATTCAGTGTGTAGTGGGCCACTTAAAAGTTATCAGTCATGAGGACAAATATAATGTAGTATCATGAAACTGGAGGCAAATTAAGGCAATTGAAACTATATATTCATGTTTTCTTAAAAACATATTCATAGCATGTATTTCTGTTTTATATATAAGTAAAATATATGGCTTCAAAATTATTTCTAAAATTCATTCTAAAGGAGCTAAAATTTATAAAAGGAATAATTACTGAATTCATCTATCCTAAAAACACTTGAGTTAAAATTTGCCAGTTGAGTCATTCACTCATTCATTCATTCATTCATTCACCAACACAACAAATATTTACTGATTCTTTCCTTATAGTAATATATTCTGCCATAGTAAGTAGGATTTTGTCTTTTTTATGAAGAAGCACATAGAAATTTTTCATAACAGCAATATTAGAGGCTTTAGATCTTTTCTGCCTTAGGGGTTAAGGGAATGTTTTCTTTCAGCTCTATTAAATGATAATTACCTTTTGACACATATCAATAATGTTTAATCAGTATCTCCACGTTTGTTTAGATGAGGTTGAGAAGAGTAACATACTTGGTATGTTATGCATCTAAATGTGCTAAAATGATTTTGATATTAATAAGGAAACATAAAACTAGAGTGACCTTTAATCTTGTAATTGCAAATTGGTATACATATGCACCTAATCAAGGGCCTTGTGTTGCATATCTTAAAGCAAGAAACATCACTGATTCAGTGTTTCCAAAATTTAGGCTATGTATGTTTTAGAATTTCTTCAAGCTATAAACCATGAAGGATTTAAAGGGTAAAATATAGCAATTAAAAGCAGTGGCTTTTCAGTTATTTGGTCTTGAGTTCAACTTCTGCCTGAGCTATTTTTTAGTAGTTGGGCATTGGGGCAGATATTTAACCTAAGCCTGAAATTTTTCTGGTCATAGAATCTGAAGATTAATAACACTCTGCATCTACTTCATAGGGTTGTTATAAGAACGAAATTACAAAATACACAAAAAGCCTCAATGACAGTATCTGGCATTGAACAAGTGCTTAATACATGGCACTATTATTAGAAAAAATGCCACTGTGACCTTCCTTCCTTTCAGGACATTTCACAAAATAATCAATGTGCAGAACACCTTAAGACATTGAATTGACCTGTGCTTCTTTTTCTTTTGCGGTACTGGGGATCAAACTCAGGAATGTATCTTGCCAGGCAGGCTTTTATGCCACTGAGCTATCTCCCTGGCCCAGACATGTGCTTCGGAACAAATTAATTTTGGGGATTACCTTTCCTATTCAATCAAGCAATGTGATGGTTTAGTCTGCTAACCTTGTTTCTGGGATGAGAAAGTACGGTAACCTTTGTGATTCCTTCGATGAGTGCTGTGTGCCTTTCTAACTTGGAAAATCTTCTTAATTCAATAGAGATATGCTGGGATTTTAAAAACTTGTGGCATAACTTATAATGGTAGTGTTTTGCTACACAGATTATGAGTGGAGCCATTCTTTCTGCTTGCATTAATTATTGGTTAGCTTCTTATTGCTACATCCTGAGTAAGGCTGCCTTCCCACATTTCAGTGTATATAAGGCCAAACTCATGAATGCTACATGCCAGGGTTGTCTTTTGGTTATGCCTTACCCCAGGCTGGGCCTTTCCATTCCTTCTTCATTTGTGCAGTTTAAGGGCAATCTTAAGAAGAGAATATACATTTCATTTTCATTTTCCTTGCTAAAAATTAATGGATATATGAAAGAAGTCACTCAAAGAACAAATATGCAGCATCCTAATTCACTGAATGATGGAGGCTTCAGTTATTTAGAACCAGGCTACCTGACTGGTAGGCACGTATATGTGTTAGAATTGAGATAGAAAAGGGAAAAAGAAAATCATGCTCCATAGAATTTCAGCGTATGTCAAGCATCATGAGGACACCTTCACATGTTACCACATACAATTCCCACAAAGGTCTTGTAGTAAACTATCAGTCTTCAGTTTTGACTTGAGAAACCCAGCCCAAACCATTAAAGTCAATGCTTGCCAAGGTCACAAAACCAGCAAGATACGAACCAGCCAATGATGAGCTGACCCTTGTTTTGCTATATGAATCTTAAATACATTGACTCATATGAGAGAATTTACTCATTTTCACAAATATTTATTGAACATCTGATGGTCCACCAGAGTGGGGAGAGGAAAAGGCACAGAGATGTCATTGTGAGATGCAGCCTTAGTCCTCAAAGAGGTAAGAACCCAACTGGAATTTAAAATGTTCTCTGATACCTTAAATTTTCTATTTCCAGTTCCAATACTCAGAATGCATAACAGAAAAATCTCTGTGATTTTGGGTTAGCTAAAGCTTTCTTAGGTTTCATACCAAGACCATGATCCATGAGGGAAAAATGCTGATAAATAATAAACTATATCTTACTGAGATTACATTTTGTTTCTCTCTGAGAAAGACATTGCTAATAGAATGAGAAGACTAGCTACATGCTAGAAGAAAATATCTGGAAATCACATACCTTAAAAAGCACTTATAACTTAAAATATCTAAAGAATTCATGAAACTAAACAACAAACAACCCAATTTTTTTAAAAAAGGACTAAATATCAAATAGATACTTTTCCAAAGAGGGTAAATAAATGCAAACAAGTACATGAAATAATGCCAAATCTCATCAGTCTATAGAAAAAGTGAATTAAAACCACAATGAAATATTATTATACATCTATTAGACTGCTTAAAGACAGAACAAACAGCGAACAAAATAAATTTCAAAAAATTGAAATACCCAGACCTAAGGAGGGTGTAGACCAACTGGAAATCCCAGACACTGGGGAGTGGGGTGGGGGGATGCCAAATGGTTTAGCTTCCTGGGAAAGGGTTTGACAGCTTCTCTTCAAGTTGAACATATGGTTACCACAAGGTCCAGAAATTTCACTCTTAGATATTTCAAATAAAATGAAAATCCTTATTTGTACAAAATTGTGAATAAATTTTCATATATGTCCAATTCTAGAACAACAATTCTGGAGCAACTCTTCAGCTGAGGAGTAGGTAAACAAATACATAATGGGATATAATTCAGCAAGATAAAGGTCCAAATCAGTGATATTTTCAAGAACATACATGAATCTCAAATGCATTACACAAAGCAAAAGAAGCAAGACTTTAAAAGCTACATGCTAGATAACTCCACTTACATGATTACAGTAGTCAGTCTTCTGTTACTGTGAGAAAATGCCTGAAATAATCAATGTAAAAGGAGCAAAGCTTTTTTATAGCTTCAGGGCTCCAGTCAATGGTCACTTGGCCCTATTGTTTTATGCTTGTGGTGGCATAGAATATTGTGGTAGGAGTTTGTGGTGGAGAAGGCCTGTTCATCCTATGGCAGCCTAAAAAAGGGGGCCAGGAGAGAGGAGAAGGAGAAGGAGGGGAGGGAGGAGGTTGCTTGAAAGGACATGCCCCTGTGACCTAATTTTCTTTTACCTGTTGGAGGTTCTGTTATAAGCCAATGGTGCCAGAGGCTATGGACCGATTACTCAACACGTGAGCATTTAGAGAACATTCCAGTTCAAAACTATAGGAATTATACTCTGGAAATGACTCACCAGTAGCAACAGAAAACAGTTCTGCTCTTTACTAAGGACTGAGTGATAGTTTGACTAGAAAGAGGTCACACGATGGATTTGGAGTGTAGGGCAATTGAATGATTCAGTGGGTTAATGGTGATAGCTGTGGTTATACAATATGTGCACCCATCAAAAGTCTTCAAAAGTATGGTGTACTGTGCATAAACTTGAAAAGAATAAAAGCAGAAACTCAAAACCATAGAAAAGAAGGAGCTGAGATTCATGAAATTCAGTCAAAGACTTTGCTCTTCCTGCTCTGCCTTGGTGAGGTCATAACCTGGACAGGGGAGGGGCAGGAATCTGGCTCTGGGCACCCTAGCAGCACAGTGCCTTTCCCATTCTCTAGTACTCCTGTAGACTGCAGTGCAGTCCAGCAGTCTTCAAGTTCAGTGGAGGCTTCTTCGCCCCTTCTGAGGCTGGCCCGGGATCCCAGAGCTGTGGGATTTCCTCTCCTGCCGCACCAGACGCCCCCAGGAGAGTCCAACTCATTCAATGCAATTTCAAATACTATTTTTTTTTTTTTTTTTTGCTGTTACCACCTAGCCTTTTAATCATAGCTCCAATGGAAAAATTTCTTATATTAGTCCTTTAAAAGTGAGAAAATTAGGCAATTTTGAAATTATATTACCTTCATGAAATGAGTAGAATTCTAGACTCCTATTAAGCAATACTTTCCTAAGTGGAATAGCTAAAAGGACAAAGATTCTAATTTATGATCAAGGCATTAGCAAAAGCAAATAGAGTCCAAAGACACCTTGGCTATAGCTGTGCTCTTCATACAGTCACTATCAAGCACAGTTAAATCTTGCAGTTTCCAAATGCCTGTCATACACTTCAGGCAATCTTTAGTACATTTTAAAAGTAGTGAAATTTCAGGTGTCTGGGTGAACTACTGCTGACAACACTAAAAAGTAGATCTGTTTTCATGAACTTGTCAAAAGCAAATATCTACTTTACACACTGGGAATAACCTTTGTTTTGCCAGATGTCAATCTGAGTATCTAACATTTTAATTTATCTTCTGATATCTTCAAGAATAAATATGCTCCTGTCATCAAAATAATGGCCTTTATTATCAGAGGAATTTGTAAGAGCATCATAAGTCTCTTGCCTCTGAACTAGAGAGAATCTGCCATGCAATTTAACAGGTTTTCATCAGAAGCCAATATCATGAACATTGGGCGGGAAGATTTTTTTTGTGTACCACATTTTTTAAAGGAAACAACCCCCCCCCCCACCTACCAAATAGAGACAAAAAACTCCAGTCAGAGGAAAGCAAATTCTTCAGAGTAGACAAAGATATTGGTGGTTGGGAAGAATAAAATAAATATATTATTGCATTGTTAAGAAGTTTCTTGATGTATTTGATGAATGTCTTCTTTGATGGCTAATGTTCTATGTCAAGCTGACTGGGGCAAAAGATGCAAGATACTGGGTGTAATATTTTGGGTGTGCCCCTTAGGGTGTTTTGGTAGAGGTGAAGTTTTCATAAATTGCTAGGTTTATTCCCCTGCCTGGCAAATTAGCAAATATATGTGACTTTTTTCTATAACTGAGGTTTCTATAAAAAGGTTTGATTTCCTGAGTTATGTGTCATTTCTTAGGAATAATGAATGAAAAATCATGCCCAATTCCCACCCTCTAACTCCAGTATTAGACAAAGATGGCAAGCAAAACAGCCAGTTGAGTGATAGGTGACAGTCACCAGTCACAAAGGTGGCACTGTCTTTTCCAGTAATATATTAATAGGTGGCAACAAAGTTTGCATGTTTTTGAAAGGTGCTTAGCCAGATTATGAAGGAAGGCCCATAGAGTCAATGTCCACTTGATGAAGCAGATGCATTTTGTATTATATATTATTTGAGTTTATTTTTAGGTTTATACAACTGATTTTAGCATATGTGTTATTTCATCAGATTTAGTTCTTTCACCGGATCTCATTTCTTTGTCATGAAATGCAATTTTTATGTTTTTTCATTTGATTAAAAAGATGCAAGCCAAATTAAAAAAACAATAATGTTCACTTGTCTAATAGGTAAATTCTAATTATAAGCCTTATTTAGAAATAAACCTATTCTGAATTACACTGGAATAAAAACAAGAAATTTATTGACTGTTTCTATTTTCCTGCAAGCAGCACGGCATTTATTTCAACTACCCTTGACAGATTTACACCCAAAAAACTCCCACTTTCCTTTGCACTCATAAATTCACTGTAGCTTCTGGTTGAATGAGAGGGTTCTCACTGTATTTTGTACCCAGGCCTCTGTTTCCTGTCAATGTAATTGTTCATGTTTACACAAAAAATGCAAGAGGACAATGCACATCACCAGCCAAATAAATAATTCCACAATCAGTCACAGACTGTGACACCAGCACTACTAACCTGTCAGCAATCATTGCTATATCCTGCTGCATTTCTAGCTAAGCTCCTTGACACCGTGATCAAGTTTCGTGACCTCAGTACTTGATACAAATCATTGTTTCTTCTAAAACAACAGTGTGTGTACTTTTCTCTGCAATGGATACAGCTCCCAGCTTCACATTATCTGATGAAAGGTAACTCAAACACCAGGGTGTAAGCAGTACCTAAAGAAACAATTCAGCTACTGTGTCTCTAGTTTGCCTTACCCTGGCCTTTGTAAAGCGAAGACCACCAAGGCTTCTGTGGTCCATATCCAAGCATTCAGTCCATCAGCATGGACCAAGATCCAGCAGAGAAAGCCATCAGCTATTTTCATAGCTTCATGATCTAATAAATCTGAGGCTAGAGGAAAGAAGGATGTGAAGTCTTTCCTTATTTGCATATATTATTTGCTCAGTTATGTTTTAGACCCTTTAGCTAATTTGGAATAAATCAAGAAATAATTATTTTTCTTTTTCTCTCCAAAAATGTGTGTTTATCTAGGAATAGAATCATAAAATTCATTACACTCAATATGTGTTGATGTTACATATCTATAGATGTGTTTTCAAGATGCATAAATAAAAATGAATGCTTCTTTTATCTATGCCAACCAATTTAGACCTTCATAAAACAATAAGAAGGGAAGACTATTATCTGGGAATAGCTCCTGTACATATTTGGGCAGCAGTATGCATCTACACATTTAAGCCCTCGTGGTTTGCAGCTCTTCCCAGCCATGTCGACAAGTGCCTCCCATATAACCTTGTATTTCATGACTATAGTGAAAAATGTGCACTATACCACACAACTGTGAGGGAAACATGAGGAGCCACTTTGTTATTTATTTATTTATTTATTTATTTATTTAT
>NDGN011414891.1:0-11606 GCA_002564285.1 Tympanoctomys barrerae
AACTCAGGCCCTTGTGCTTGCCAGGGAAGCACTTATTCCACTGAGCCATCTCCCCAGCCCTCGGTCTTCTAAAATATAAAACTGAGATTGTCTAAAATGATAAGCTTTTTTGTTTAGCTTTAGATATCTGCCTTTCTCTTGTGCTCCAGATACTTGTAATAGCAGGTCTAAGTCAAACCAATATGAGACCAACAGTCAAAAAAATATTTAAAATAAAAAAGGTTTCTGGATGTTTTTGCTAGACATGTGATATTACACTTAGAGCTGCTTAAACATTAAACAGTCCAGACATTGTTACAGATTTCTTCAATGACAGACATCCCACTAAAGGACAACAAACTAGATGAGAGTGTCAAATAGGTACTAGATAGAGATGACTGACTAAAGAGACTATTCTATACTGAAAAGGAAATTTAAGTGTGTTACAAAATAATTTCATCATGATTGTTATGCTAAAATGTTGTGTATGGCTTTTGACCGCAAGCTTTCTTGCTACCAAGACAATCACAATCAGTAAGAAATAACAGTATTCTACCTATACTTTATATTTCACAGTGCTTGATATCCAGATAAATATCCAGTTAAATTTATTGCTCCCACTGCAATACTGTTTCTCGGGTTCCAAAGGACGCAGAAGGCTGTCGTGTACAACTTTATCAGCCTTTGCCTAAGATCATAAAACTTATATTAGCAGAGCCACTCAACGATTTTTTTCAGTTTGGGGGAATTAAACATACAAGCAAAATTTGTAACAATCTTCACTGACAAACTTTTTTTTTTTTTTTTTCGGAACCAGGAATTAAACTCAGGCCCTTGTGCTTGCCAGGGAAGCACTTACTCTACTGAGCCATCTCCCTGGCCCTTTGGCAAACGATTATTAAAAAATTTCATTTAACCTTAAAACAACAATTAATAGAAAGGGGGAGTCCAGACAACCCAGATGTCACCACAGATGCATCTAGATCTAACAATTTATGTTTTAAATTTCTTGAATGCAGCTCCTGGGTCCTCATCACACACACCCCCACCCTGTCCACTGGCAACATTCCTCTTGCCCTTTAGCAGAGACTGGAAAGCCCCAAGTCCTGTGATGTGACCTTCGGACAGGCCAATGGATGGGGCTGCCATGCTGATGACCTGGGGAGAAAGGTTTGCTTGTCTTTCCATAGTTAGTGGATGGAGACTGCAGCTGCCATCCTCGTGTGGGGGACCCTGGAACACACTGGAGGAGGCACCAACTCTGCCCCCATGGCCAACTGCTCCACAGGTGAGCCCAGAAATGAGACAACTGAAGAAGACCATGCAGGAAGCTAGGGTGCTGGCCATACAGCAGAGCCTTCCACATACCCTTGAAGATAGGCACGCTGCTCTGATGGTTGTCATAGCCTGTTCCATAGGTATAACCCCGGTGACAGAATGAGAGGACTGGGCATATGTGCCTAATCCACCTCTGCTCAGACTCATTAGCTGGGCTGAGTCTCCTCCTGAAATTGATCATACATCAAAAGGCATCATAGTCAGGATGATTGGGCACCTGGTCCTTCATCATTATTAGAGAGGCAAGATAAGGCTGTCATAAATCATACCTCTCATCTCACTTACCCCCCATTGCATGTAGAATCTAGGATAATATAGCCCAATTATTTGTTCCTGTTGATGTCCCAAATTGGCTACATAATCATGATCAATTAATCTTTTTTTTTTTTTAGATAGGGTCTCACTATGTAGCCCAGGCTGGCTTTGAGCTCATAGTGATCCTCCTGCCTCTACTTCCTGAGTGCTGGGATTACAGAATGTACCACCATACATGGCCATGAATCCTTTTTGAGCCTCAGTCCAATCTGTATAATGGGTGAATTGATTGGTTTATTTGCCCCTAAATGTTCCTTTCTGTGAAAAATTGTACTTATTGGAGTATTTATGCAAAAGGTGCCCCTCCTTCTTGAAATCCTTGCAAGGGTAAAAAGGGATGAAAATGTTTATGGGCCAATATAATCTTATTGGTTGGGAATCTACAGGATTCCTATAAGGAAGAGCCAACAATGTTTCTAATTGACATAAGGCATTTTGGAAATGTTTAACATGTCAGCCACACACCATCCTGCAGAACTTACCTGGGAGATACATGATTTAGACACAAATTCTGTGGACCTTGATTATAACAAGGGCCTCTAAAACCACTATTTGTGAACTTACTCTGCTCTGTGTTGTGGAAGAAATAAGGACAGGTCATAATATACAACCCACTAAGGACATTGTTACTGTGGTGGCTAAACAGTGGAAGCCAAAGAACTTAAATATGCATTTACAATCCTTATGTTTTCCTTTGTAGAACTGATAGAGGAGAAAGAAACTCCCAACCTGAAAGATATCTAGGACGAGTTCATGTTCTCTAAAACTGAAGAATGAATTTTAGGAACAATGGAGACTAAAAGTAGAATATATTCTTTTATTTTTTTTAATGTATTTGGTACAGGGTCTTACTACACAGCTTGGACTCATAGTGATCCTCCTATTGCAGCCTTCCTAATGCTGGGATTACAGGCATGCACCACCATGCCCAGTCTTGGTGGCCAACTCGGCAAGGGACTAGTATGGCATGTGGTACCAGGGATCAAAATAAGGTCCTTGTACTTGCCTAGGCAGGAGCTTAGACTGCTGAGCTTTATTTATTTATGTATTTATTTATTTATTATTTAATGTATTTAGTACAGAGTCTATAGGGTCTCACTACACAAATCGGACTCATAGTGATTCTCCTGTTTTCAGCCTCCCAAGCACTGGGATTACAGGTGCGTACCACCATGCCAAGCCTCAGTTGCCCTCTCAGCATGCCCCAGGGGTGGGGCCAGTACTGCATGCTGGGAATTGAACCTGGGCTGCTGCACTCTGCCTAAGCTGTCTGGCCAGCCCCCGAGCTGTATTTATTGAGAACAAGAAAGCTTCTGTCCCAGAGAGGGACAGAAGGGGACCCAAATGGGTTGCCACAGAACCTGTATTTTCTAGGAATTTTTACAGAGAAAAACCATGAGGTGAGGTGGGTCCAAGACGGGAACTCACTTGGTGGGCATGAGGTGGAACAAAACTATGGTCATCCAAGATTAGAAGCATAACTGTGCAGGTAAAATTGATTAAATGGGGAGGCAAGTGAAATTAGCAAGCAGCTATAAATATAGAACAGGGGCTTTCTCTGTAGAGAGTTGGGCTAGAGACTCTGGTTCTTTCAAGGTGATTGATACCTATTTAGAATATCAATCCTTGATGCCTATCCCTAGGGAGGTGTGTGGCTGCATTTGTTTAATCTCTTGTCTTGAGGTCTGGTCCACAGCAGGGGTGTCCATCTCTCCCACAGTTGCAAGGTGTCCATCTTCCACACTGGCTCCTTGAGGGCCCAGCCCTGCTCTGACTGCCTATAATATTTCTATCTAACTCAGCTGCCTAAAACAGAACTATAGTCTGGAATGAAACTTTCTTTACATGTACAAAATGTACCACTGTATTCAAGCAGAAGCTATTGATAAAAGTATAATGGTCCCGGGTTGTATATATCAAAATATGCCTCTGGACCTAGATGCTTTACAAAAAGAAACATTGTCTGTGTCTCAACAAACTCAAAATTTTGATGAACAAGTACAGGATTTGCATAACTTTTCTGATGCTCTCAGTCAGCAGTCAGCTGAATACTTTTACATGTCTCAAGGCTCATTCATGGTTTTATGTTTTTATACTCATAGTAATTTGTTTATGTCTTCTGGTTTTATTCTTAGTCTGCCGCAAAGGAACTCAAACCCACCAGCATTTAGAGGCTCTGCAGCGGCAGCTCACTCTGATTTGATTTCTGCAATCAGAGAAAAAGAAAGGAGGAAATGCTGGAGACCACGAATTGCAACTTGAGTGTGGAGGACATCCATCCCTGTTCTGGTCCTGCTCTTGAGCCAGAGTGGAATGTGGAAATTCCCTGCTTTTTTCTGGTCACAGCTCTAGGGCTAATGACTGCTGTGTCACACAGAGCCAGACAAACTTGCTGGAGACACCTATAGAAACTACAGTTTCCTTGCTAGCCCCTCTCTTGTCCTTGTTCTTGAAAGAGTGCTTTGCTCTTCCTAGCCCACCAGAGTCACCATAGCTATTCCCAGAAGCATCCACTGCCCTTCTCTGATAGTTTTTGACTCCAATGTAGTGAATAAATTCCAGGGTTCTGGGTATTTTATGGCCTTTTGTTTCCCAAGGACAACTGGTCATCCCAGACACCTGCCTGCATCTCTATTTTCTCTCTTGTTCTTTCTTCCCACCATTTGCCATAACCCTTGGCAGGAGATTGGGCACTCACTGCAGGGGATCCCAATAACTACCACTGTGGAAAGGGTCACTAATAATACAGCAAGCAGAGATGTCAGGTAGGCAGATAAATTAGAGATGTCAGTGATGGAAAAAAGTATTTGAGAATTATCAAAATAGACATGTTGGTCCAGGAGAATAGATGAGATCATATAGGGATAGAAAGGCAGAAAGAAAAGTGAAGAAAAATCCAACCTCAAATGCCCTGAAATATTCTATCATTTAAGATAAGATTAGGAAAGATCCATCAAAGAAGTCTATAAAGAAGCAACTGGCAAGGTAAAAGAAAAAACTAAACAAGTTTGGTGCCACAAAGCCAGGAAAAGAAAGTGTTCTACGAAGAGGGCACTGGGCACCTGTTCCTACCTCTAGGTAGTTAGCAAGTGAGGAAAGAAGGCTTGACTCTTACAATCATCAGCATAGAGGCCACCAGTGGGCAAGTCCAAAACTATCTCAATGGAGACATGGTGTTAGCAGTTCAATAAAGCAGGGTAAAGGTTATTAAAGTCCTTACTTAACTGAAGTCACTTAACACATTTCAGTGAGATAAAAGGTAAAGTAATTAGGAAGTTGCAGGAGAGTAATTATTCACCCACCAAAAATGTTTTTTGGCCAAGTACTAAGGCAAGTATTATTCTAAGAACAACTGGAAACTGCAAAGAAAATACCGCACATCACATGCTCCTTAACAGCTCACAAAGTATGGTGGAGCATTGAGAGATTAGAAATAGTCATTTGTATTGGTTATTGACTGCCAAACAAATGCTACATAACAAATAGCTCCAACACTCAAACATAACAAGGAGATATTGTTTAGAAATCAGATTGGAGGTTCAGCTGGTCAGAGTCCACTTCCCATAGTCTGGACTTAGCTTGCTCACATGTTTATGTTTAGGGTCTTTCTAAGTGTCAAGATAAATCGACTCTGTGAGTGCCAAGGTTGAGTCCATGCGGCTGGCTTGTCCAACAATCTAGAAAAAGACAGCTGCTAATGAAAAGGACCAAGCTAGTACACAGAAATGGAAGGCAATCATTATTAGAGTCTTACCCATCAAGCCTAAATCTCAGTGTATCCGAAGTCACCTATCCTTGACTTCTCAGTCAGCTAAACAAAAATCCTCCCCTTGTATAATAATAGTCTGAATTGGACTCTGAAGTGCTTATTCCACTCAGCCATCTCCCTGGCCCCTGAAACTTGCAACTCATACAAGTTTATAATTTTGGCCTTTAAGAAATAGATAGTCGTTTATAATATAATCAGAGGAATCTGTTTTTTTAAAAAAAGGTGGAGGGATTTAGGGAGATTAGTTCTCACCAACTGGTTGGGAGAGATAAGAGCTCACTAGAATGAGCCCTGCTGGCTCTTAATTTAGTACCTGGGGATAAAAAGAATCCTATTTCTCTGAACCTCTACTGATAGTCAGTTGGTACAGAAAAGTATAGCTATGCCAGTCGCTAAAGGGAACATGCATTCCGATAAGTGATACGCATATTTTCTGATTGCCACATTTGTTGATTACCCCTCCTAGCCTTACCTATGCACATTGTATTTTCAACAAAGAGAATTTCTCAGAAATATTTGTGAATTCCATTTTATGTTTGCCCATAACGTGTGACCTCAATTCCTTCCACCTTGGATGGCAAGATGCAACAGAATAAATTTGCCTGCAGCCTGGATGAGCTTGCTCCCTGTGAGAGGGACCAACTTCTCACTCTTCTCCCTTAATACAGTCATGATGAAACAAAAAAGTCAAGCCAGGCAGAATGCAAATGCCAACAACATCCAGAGTGCCACAGACACTGACCTCTGCCCATAGGTGCTGGAAGTAGACAGGCGAGCATGCTGCCAAGGAAATGTCACAGAAAAGAGGAGACGTGATAACTTGTAGGCATTGTGTTGACAATACACAGTGCACTGCTGACTCAGCCTTTATTATTAATAAAATGCCAGGGTCTGCAGAGTATGCCAGCCAAAACACTTCTGTTTATTTACTGGACCTCTGCTCAAAATTCTACCACATAAACTTGATCTTCTTGTCTAAGGAGAGAAGCAGAAAGGTGAATGATGGCAGACTATTATAGCCACAACTCAAAAAACTTCCATGTTCAAACTTAGCCATTTCTTCTGATTGACAGAGTAGACTATGATGTGCCAGATACTGGGATACTGTAACTCCATGAAGTTCTAGCTGTATGACGTGCCACCCCTACCTGAGCCTGGGGGTACAAATAGGTTCTGCCGAGGATTTTGCTATCTCAAGCAAAGTCAGATTTATCTTTATCAGTTACAAACAATTTGATGCACCTACCAGCCAATTAAAATACCCTGCAATGCAAGACTGGTTTGTGTTACAAATGGTACAATCACATGACAGAACATTTGCCACTGTCTGTTACTATAAGAACCAAGTAGAAAATTGTATGGTAAATTTTAAATGAAAAAGCAAGAGATATGATAGATAGATAGATAGATAGATAGATAGATAGATAGATAGATAATTTGATCAAATGCATGCATATATGGGGGATCCTAGTATAGCATTATCTATAGTTATTTCTGGAAAAAGAGGCTGAGAAAGAGAATGGCACTTACCATTCACTTAAATCTATTGTATCTGTTTTCTAATTAAAATTGGTTAATTTTTCTGTTACTGAAATCCTGCGGAGTCCCAATCTGGTAATTTGCTAATTTGTAGCCAGATGGGTCTAAACATGACATTCTGGACATATCTGTTCCAGCCTTGTCCTCCGAGATCTCTGGCTAGAGGGCCATTAGCCATGGTCCCACTTCAGCAAGGAAAAGCTCATTAAAAGATAGAAGCTTACAGCTACCACAGTGCTACCTCAGGGAAGCCCACCCAGAAGAGCTGCAGGACAACTTCCCAATTGCTTTTCATGTAGTTTTTCTCGAAGATTAAGACAGGCTCCTAAAGGTTTCTCAATTTTGATAGTCTAATTTATTTATAACAGCCTTCAGTAACAGTTCCTCTTTACATCTAACTTTAAATACCCTGAGTAAACTGTGATTCTAATTATGTTGGGCTGGGAGAAAGTCGATTACCATCCTCCTTACTGTAAATATAAACTCAAATGATTCCTGATGGCAGAAGAAATTAAGTGAATGGTAGAAAACACCTTTAATTCCAGGATTCTAGTAGGTCAAAGCAGGAAGATCATAAGTTTGAGGCTATCCTGGGCAAGTTAGTGATCTAGTCAGAACCTATCAAATAATTTTTTTTCTGTATTTAGAGCTGGGTCTACAGGGTGTTCAGGGTCTCAGTACATAAATCAGACTCATAGTGATTCTCCTGTTTACAGCCTCCCAAGTGCTGAGATTACAAGCACACGCTACCATGCCCAGTCTCAATTGCCATCTCAGCGCACCCCGGGGGCAGGGCTGGCAGGGCACACCAAGGATCGAACCCAGCCTCTGCACTCTGCCTAAGCAGTCAAATAAATTTTTTATAGGGGGCTGGGAGCATAGCTCAGCGCAAAGGCTCTAGGCCCAATACCAAAGAGAGAAACGAGGAAACCATAAAACAAAGAAAAAGAAAGGAAGGAAGGGAGGGAGGGAGGGAGGAAGGGAGGGAAGAGCAGAGGAGGAAAGAAGGAAATGAAATAATAGATTCAGAACTCAGAATGCTGAATCATGGCAGCTCTGAGAAAGGTTGACATTTCTTTTAATCTTGTATTGTATCTTAACAATATACGAGAATTTTTCACTCTATTCCTGATGTATGTGTAACTGATTCATATAAACACAATTTCCCCCTCCCCCACAATATTTTAATAAACTGATGTTCCAGTAAGATGCCCCTTGCTGTTATAAAGACCACTCCTAACATTGTACTCCCCCACATTATGCTTCCAGTTGACCCCCTCCTACCAGGCTTATCTACTTTCAAATCAACTATCCAATTCCATAGAGATGGGACCCATTTTTGTTAATTTTTTTTATTTTTCATCATTTTTCTCTAAAATCCTTTCCAACTTATGACTCATTAACCCTACAGGCTTGGGCTCAAAATTCATTGCTTTATGGTCCAAGTCTATTTTCCCTTTATTTGTACATCCACTATTCATTTGTAGCTCTGTACCTCCTGAAAAAGAAAGAAAACAGCCATCAAGTGAATTAGGATTACTGAGCCTTTCCAATAAAACCTCATGTATCATTGCACGCAGCACAGCAGGACTGATTAACATGTCGGATTGAAAACACTGAAGGAAGAAAACCTGGAAAAGTCACAGGGAAGTATAACAGAAGATGTGAGTTAGTGAATAGAAAATGGGTTTGGAAACAGAGGAGATGCAGGAAATCATGCAAGGATGTACATAACAACCCAGTGGTAAGCTGCAACTTGTTTCACAACAGCGTTTTTTCCAGCTCTCCAGGCTTGGCTCTTAAGAAGACCAACCTGCCCACCACCTCACCCAGCCTCACTGAAAGGGAACTCTGGGAAATCTGTTCTCTTCTCTGCCCACTACTGGCTCATTCTGCCTGAGAGCGGTTCACATTTGTGTCTCCCAGCCTGTTACAGTAACTCCAGCTCTTAACCTCCCTTCTCAGTTGTTTCTAACTTCGCTTCTCCGTCCAATGTCTTGTCTTCTCTGGCACTAAACCTTGCTTTCCACAAATTTGCATTCATTGTACAAGCTATGTTTTGAAAGCCTCTCCAGCAAACATAATCCGGCACAGTACCTGGACCGGTTGGACCTAACCAATATAACTGCAGCTGCTGCTGAAAGGGTCTCGGTCTTTAAAAAGGAAATTTGGACAGTGGATGGAAAACTTTCTAGTACACACTAAAAGAAAATTTTTTGTTCAGGTGTATAGAGTTGAATTCACATAATGCATACATATGATCCAAGCTTGACTAGTCCTAACATAAAAAACGTATAAAGGTGCAAAGAGATTTGTATAGAAACTAGGAAGGAATAAGCATTAAGAATAAGTACAAGGTGAAGTGTGCCTTGTCTGTTTCAGTTGCAGGGAGACATTAAAAAAATGTCAAATTCTTAGACAAAAATTCTGGTAATAATAATCCATTTTATGAATGTTTTTCCCTAAAATATCTTGAAGTAATATTTCTTTACTAAACATGATCTCAAGTATATGATAAGTCACTGGCCCTCAAATCTGGTTAATAATCAATAAGGGCAATTTTCAAATGCTAATTTCAGTGTTAATGAATCAGAATCAGATGAGCAAGAGGCAGGAAACCTCTTTTTAAAACACTAAAGCTCTTTCTGGAGATTGCTGGTGTAGAAGGGCCTGGAGAAGGTGAAGTCTATGGCGTCTTCCAGACCAATCTTGAGATTTCTTTGTTCTCTAAAAAGCTGATCAGTAGCAACTGGTTTCACTTTCATTATACTGAAATTTTAAATAATCCTTATTCTCAATGAAGCCTAAAGTCATAAACTTTGGCATTACCAGTTACTAAGCTGAATTTAGTTTGGCCTAAAGCCGCCTTCGTACATTTCAAGTTTGACCTAAAGATTTCTTCAAACATAGTGAAATCCAACCTATGGTAACCATTTCTGGAACTGCACACTTGTAAGAAGCCAACTTTCAAGTCATCATAATGTCTCAATCTATAATTTTCTTATTTAGTTATTAAATACAGAGAACTCTGGACCACTCAGTCCAAACTAATGCCCAGTTCATTAATCATGCTATTGCTCAAATCATCTCTGCAAAATTCCATGTGTCAAAATTTTTTCTTTGAACACAGGCACCCTACACTAACTCTTCCTTCTCTAAGAATTCCTCAGTCTACAGGGAGGGCACCCAGGAGACCTTTTGATAGGATAAAACTCAGCCTCCCACCCCCAACTGAATGGAGTAGGAGTGATCTATGTTAAGGAAACTCCTCAAAAATTTGGAATTGGGAGCAAGGAAGAACGTCAGTTCCTTAGTGTGGCTCAACCTCATGAACTTGGAAGCGCTGGCGGCCACTTTCCACTGGTCTCCAGCAAGAAATGCTGTTCTGCAAGATCAGCTACATAGACAGAAGTGGAGCAAGGGGCGAGAGTGAGTGTTGCCTGGATCCGCGGCAGGTTTCTACTCAGCTCTTGAAGCCTTGCCGAGGCCCAGCTGCATTCTAGCCCCTAGGTTCCATAAACATCCTTTTCCTTGATCATTAATTTTGTTCATTTTAAACCAGCTCAAGATGTAATCTGCAATAAGGGGCTCCCTACTGCACCTGCTTACACTTGTGATGGCACGCCGTTGAGGCCAGAGCGCCCTCTGCCCCGCTGATGACTGAGGTCTTTTTCTAATTACAGTACTAGTTCATGGACATGTGACAGCTTGTTTTGCACTTAAGGAGACTTGCACACTGTATACATAAGCATACAGATGCAACCATAAGCATATTTTCTTTATTAATATAGGGGGCAAGTCCCAAACACAGCCTGGGACAAAAATCACATTGGAAAGCTACTTACAATCACCTTCTGGGAAAAACTGTCCATTTTTGAGCAGAACAGCTAAGCAATTTTCTGAGACTTTAATTAGATTAAGACCTCTTCTGGGAATTTACTGAACACACTCTCCTGCATTTTTCCAAGGACTCTAATGACATTTAATCAGAATAACTTCTTGGGATTTCAGTCAAACAGAGACCATCTAACCACTTCTAACCATTACCCTTTCCGATAAGACATCTTTTCTAAAAGTAAATCTTTAAATCAGCCTCCTTGTTTGCAGAAGGTGCGAAATAAAAGTTTGACACACGCCCATAATCAAATTGCTTCAAATTTGAAGACTCGAGAAATTGACCCCAAACACATTTTTTTCTAGTTTGATGGCACCCACGAAGCTGGATGCATGTCAGTATTTTGCAAAAATTTTCTTGCTTTGAATTCTGATCATAAGGTATTTCTCAAGTGGAAATGCACGTTAGAAGAAGCCCTTGTCTTTCACCTTCTCCATAGTCTTCTTTGGCAGCAGTTGAGAATGACAGTTTTGAGCCACACTGCTTTCCGCCACATGTGGTTTCAGCACGATGCCCAAATCCAAGTGGGACAAGAAAGTTTCTTTAACGAAAACTGCCAAGAATGGCTTAAAACTGAAACAGAACCTGATAGAAGAACTTCAAAATGTGTGGACATACACCAGTACCTCTTCATTTTCTCTGTGGCCAGTATGAGGAACAACAAGCTGAAGGACATGCGGAACGCCTGGAAGCACAGCCGGATGTTCTGTGGCAAAAACGAGGTGATGCACTCTTGGTTGATTCCTGTCCTCTGGGGTCAAGCAATCTCCC
>NDGN011414915.1:0-10348 GCA_002564285.1 Tympanoctomys barrerae
TTTATTTATTTATTTATTTATTTATTTATTTATTGCGGAACTGGGGATTGAACTCAGTCCCTTGCGCTGGCCAAGGAAGCACTTATTCCACTGAGCCATCTCCCCAGCCCTCTATAGTGTTATTTTAAACAGTGAAAAACTGGAGCTAACCCAAGTGTCCACTAATAGGGGATGGTGGAGCCAGTCACAGTGGTGCACACCTATCATCCCAGCTCTTGAGAGGCTGAGGCAGGAAGATCACTGTGTATTCGAGGCCAGGCTGGGGTACATAGGGAGACTCTATCTCAAAAAGCAAAACACCCCAGGGGATCCATGAAATAAATGCCTTTTTTTTTGAGACAGGCTCTCATTATGTAGTGCTGCCCTTGAACTCACTGTGTAACCCAGACTGGCTTCAAACTCATGGGGATCCTCCTTGCCTCAGCCTCCTGAGTGCTGGGATTTTCAAATGTGTGCCACTCCCCCATCCACATCTGTTATAAGAATGCAGAGAGACCCATATTAAGCCAAAACCTAGTCAGGGGAGGGATAACAGGACTAACCTAAGTGCCCATCAATTAGGATGTAGTCACATAAATAGTGGTTTATCGATTTAGGTTTTTGTGGGAGATAAATACCAGGAGAAAGACATTGGAAGTCCAGTTCTATAAAGGGAAAAAAACCAAGGCTGCCAAACAGCTACAGAGAGGGAAACCCTACACCAGATGAAATGAACATCAATGAATTCTAGATCTGAGACACAGCAGGACCTGTGTGATGTCCCTGTGACGCTGGAAATCGCCGGTCCCATGGAACTTCTGTGAGTGATGAGCTGGGTGGTCTCCTGGGGGCTTGTGGTCCCTGTGTGGGGCAGGCACCCACCAGAAGTGGCCTAATCCTGCGTGGGCATGGCCAGAGTGTAATCCCTTGCCGTGGCTTTCTAGCTCACTGCCCTGGCTCTTGCTGTGGACAACATGTGGAGAAACTGTCCCCGGAGGGCGTGAGAGGACTCAGATGGCTGCTGTCATGTCCCCTCGCCAGCTGCCCATGTTGTGACTCCAGCCATTCCTACCTCAAACCTGCCCTGGCTCTGTGACCACTCCTGGGTGTCACTTTCCGCCTGTCCCTGGGAATGGGAGACAGAGGTTAAATAGCATATGCTGGAGGGGGTGGGGAGTCCCTGGCTTGTCTCCAAGGGAAGATGGCTCCAAACACTCGGTCCCTGAAGCAAAACTCCCGGCAGGAAGCTGGACTTGGCAGGAAATGCCTGTCATCCTAGCGCTCAGGAGGCTGAGGCAGGAGGATCACCATGAATTCAAGGCCATCCTGGGTTATAGAGTGAAGACTTGTTCCAAAAACAAGGGCTGGGGAGATAGCTCAGTGGAATAAGTGCTTGCCTGGCGAGCACAAGGTCCTGAGTTCGATCCCTGGTATCAGGAAAAGAAAAAAAAAGACTCCTGGTAGGAACAGAGCTGCTGGGTTTGCCCTCTGGGAAAGAACTTCCCACCCTCAGAATAAAACCAAAGTCCTCCCCAAATGACTTGCCAGCCCCCTCCCTGCTCCCTCTCCCTCCCTCCCCCTCGCTCCTGTGCAGCCACTGGGCCTGGCCTCTGCTGCCTCTGCACTCACTGGGCTCCGTGCTGCCCCCGGGCCTTTGCATGGCTATACCTCTGCCTGGGCCGCCCTTCCTGCCTGGCTCTCCCTCTCACACTGATCTCACCTGAAGTGTCACTCCCTGGCTACTCTTGTGACACAGTTCTTGCTCCAATGTCCCCAAAGTGCCAATCAAACCTCTCTGCTCAGTGCTGCCATCCCTCCTGGGACTGGGAAGAAGGTGACAGCCGCATTGCCGAGAGCAGCAAGCCCATGCATCGCCCCTGCTCTGCGCCAGCCCTGGGCTAAGGGGTCTGCCCTGATTGTTTCCTTTTATCCCCACAACCACCCCAAGTGGTCTCCCTGCTCCCCTACTTTACAGATGACAACACCAAGGTTCAGAGCAAACCAAATCACATACAGCCTGAGTGGCTCTTCCTGAGTGGCTCTGAGATGAATCAGCTAATTCATAGGAGGCATATTCAGTAAGCGCCTATTGTGTGCCATCAGATGCCCCAGTCATAGCTGGCACCAAAATGAACTTTGATAGGGACATGGACAGTGCCCTTTGTGTGATGCTGACTGTGGGGTTTTTGAGACAGGTTCTCCCTATGTAGACCAGGCTTCTTTGAACTCAGAGATCCTCCTGCCTCAGCCTCCCCAATGCTGAGAAGACAGGTGTGTGCCACCACACCCCATTTCAGGGAGGGTGTCTCTGGGGAGCAGATACGCCTGGTGAGGTTGTGGTGAGGCCAGAGGCCAGGCTGGATCCCTCCTCCAGCACTGAGTATCCAGACACGTGGACTTCCAGTATAGGAAGCAGTCGAACCAGGCCACCCTCCTGCTGCCGGGGCCATTTAGGTGGAAGCCTGGCTCCCAGGGTGGGCAGGACCCACCTTCTTCTCCTCCCCCATACCCCATCCAACATCTGTCTCAGTGCCACTATCACTGGCCAAAGTTACCAAGATCCCAGCCACTAGGGAAGACCTGCCCTGCTCCTAGGACAGAGCCATCCCTGCGTGCCAGGCCACAGGGCTGCCCAGGAGGCAACCTCATCCCGCCGCTGAGACCCTGCTTGCTCGCTGTGCCCCAGGGCCTTTGCACACCCCACCCCTTTCCTACTCGGCTCAGACCCTCAGCAAAGGTTCCTGACATCATGTTGTGCTCCCAGCGGGATGATGCTGGAGGCTTGCTGAGGCTTCCACAGTGTGGGAGTCCTGGAGAGATGCTCGCCCATGCCTCAGCTACCACTCGGTCTTTATTTTATTTATTYYTTTTTTTTTTTTTTTTGTGGAACTGGGGATTGAACTCAGGCCCTTGTGCTTGCCAGGGAAGCGCTTAGTCCACTGAGCCACCTCCCCGGCCCCTATTTTATTTTTGAAAATCTTATTTATTTATTTATTTATTTATTTGGTAGAGGGTCTCACCATACAGCTCAGACTCAGTGATACTCCTGTCTCAGCTTCCCCAGTGCTGGGATTATAGCCATGCACCACCACGCCTGGTTTCAGTGGCTGGCTCAGTGTGCAGTTTGGCACCAGGGATTGAACCCAGGTCATTGCACTTGCCAGGCAGGTGTTTAGCTACCTCCTCGGCTGGCCCACCACTTGATCATTTGTGTGGGGGACAGGGAAGTCTCTAAGGAGACCCAGGTGGCAGTCACACTGCATCATGCTGGCTAATCACTCCTCCCCACCCCTCCTTTAACAAATCTAAATTAGGCATGGTGGTGCAGGCCTGTAATCCCAGCACTCAGGAGGCTGAGGCAGGAGGACTGCCTTGAGTTTGAGGCCAGTCTGGGCTACGTAGTGAGATCCTATTTCAAACAAAGCAACCCAACCTCCAAATAAAAACTGGCCAATCTCTTCAACTAGAATTTAAAACATGGCTCTGGTTTTTGTTGTTTGTTTGTTTTTGTTTTGTATTTTAGTAAGGGTCTACAAGGTGTACAGGGTATACAGGGACTCACTTTGTAGATCAGACTCGTAGTGATCTGCCTGTGTACAGACTCCCAAAGAGCTGGGATTACAGGCATGTCACCATGCCCAGTCTCAGTTGCCACCTCAGTGTGCCCCCAGGGCAGGGCTGGCACGGCAGGACTGGGGATCGAACCCCCAGCTCCTGAATCTGCTTGCTGGTGCTTCAGTCCACTGAGCTATTTGGCTGGCCCAGCACCGTGAGTTTTACAGCAAAGCATTTTTGAACAGCCCCACAGAATGTGGAGAAGGCAGGTATCAATAGTGACAGGTCAGAAGGCGCCCAGTGGCAGTGAGTGAGAGGCCATCAAGAAGCCACGATCCTGACGTCCTGTACTATTGGTGACAACTGCACCTTCTCTGGCCCTTGGCTGTCCACCCGCGGGCAGAAGAGCTCTCTGGGCGCTCTGCAGGTGCCGGCCGGCTCTATAATTACTGCTTGGGCGAGAGGACAGTTGATCCCTGGAGCCTGCCCGGCTGGGGCCATTCCTGCAGTGACCTAGTTTCTCAACTCTAACCTGCCCCTGCTGGCCTGCTGTGACATCTCCTCCGCAGAGAGTTGGTGGGGTGAGGGACAGTGACAGGACTGGAGTATGAGCCACTCGCGGGGAGGGGCTGCTTCCTACCCTAGGCCTCCCTCTCCATGTGGCTGGAATGTGCTTGCTTGGCCTCTCTGGGCCCCGTGTTCTTGGGCATTGGCCGGTGGCAGGAAGGGAGGTCACAGCCAGGAAGCGGACTTCTCTCACAGACTCTCCCATCTTTGGAGGAGGGCAGCCCAGGTAGCCCAGGTTGCCCCCCAAATTCACAGCGATCCTCCTGCCCCAGCCTCCCAAGTGCTGGTGTTACATGTGTACACCACCATCCTCAGCTCCCGTTAGCTTCCAGTCTTAACCGGTCTTCTCATCAGAGGACCTTGTATCCACAAGACCTGAAAGCGGGCAGAGTGGCTTATGCTTGGCAGCCAAGCTGCTCAGGAGGCTGAGGCAGGAGTGTCACAGTTTCAAGGCTGGGCAACTTAGGGACCGATTGAGACCCGTCTCAAAATAAAAAGTACAAGGGGCTGCGGGTGGAGCTCAGGGCAAAGGCCAAGAGTTCCGACGCCACCTACAGCTAGTGAGAAAATCAGGCACTTGCAGATCGGGAAGCGCGGGCCTGGAGAGAGTGCGCAGGGGCAGAAGCGGGGAGAAGGGGCCATAGCTGAGGGAAGAGCGCAGAGGGCAGGTTGAGGCCAATCTTCTTGGTCTCTGTCCCACGCAGTGTCCCGCGCCCGGTGGGAAGGGACCCGCGAGCACCCTCGTTCGCTCCCTGCCCCTCGGGCGCCCCCTGCTGGCCTCGGCCTGGACAGCATCTGTTCACTGACCACGCTCCCGCCAGGTCCTGGGCACTACACCTCCCCGGAGCTCTTGACCTGGGGCCTCCGCTGTGTCTCCGCTGTCCCCCAGGATGAGCTGCAATGTCCCAGCCTCAACCCCAGAAACACTGAGCTGTCCCCAGGGCCAGCCTCCGTGCCTGCAACCCTGCCCATCTGTCACAGTAGCCTCTAGCTGCGTCCCGGGGTACTGCAGGGGCTGAGCAGCATCCTGGCTTCCTCCACCTGCCTGCCCATGCCAGGAACTCTGTCATTCGTGACAGCCACACGTGTCCCCAGACATGGCCCCGTGCACCCTGGGGGACAGAGCGGCCTTCTGGTGGCAGCCCCTGCCGTAGCAAGCGCTCGGCCGGAGTACGCATCGGGTTGATGCCTCCATGAAGCAGGATGAGTCCCCACAGTGGGAAGCATAGCCCAGAGGAGGCCAGTGACGTGCCCAGAGCCACACAGCAGGAGGAGCAGCTGCGACTCCCCACTGCACATCCCTGCACCCTGTATTGCTTCCGTGGCTCTCCAGAACCGGGGGAGGGACCCTGGTCTTTCCGGGGACCCTGACTTTTGTTGTTGCTTCTCTTTTCAGGCAGGGTCTTGCTATGCAGTCCAGGCTGACCTTGAGCTCACTATGTAGCCCAGGCTAGCAGTGATCCTCCTGCTTCAGCCTCCCCAGTGCTGGGATCACAGGCCTGTGCCGCCACACCCGGCTCAGGGCGGATCCTGGCTTCTGCCTGCTTTGCCAAGCAGGGGCTGCTGGTGGCTAAGTCAGGGAGACCACCACAAAGAAGCTCTGGGGCCAGCAAGCCCAGCATGGGTTGGTTTGGGTATTGTGGGCCGAGCAGGGAGCCTGGACCAGCCTGGCATCCCTTCTCTGGGCTGCTGCAGCCAAGTGACCAGGTCTGAGTCTTCCAGGATTTCCATACTGTGCTAAAGCCCCAAACCTCAGCCTCTGCAGCCGGAGCCCCAGCAACCCTGCTTTCCAGACAGGGAAACTGAGGCTTGGGTGTATGCGTGCCTGGCGTTCCTCGGAGCAGGAACAGCAGCGAGGAGCAGCGCACAGGTCCCATCCTCATGGAGTCTACAGTCGATAAAACAAGCACACAGAGACACTGCTGTGACTGCTAGGCAACAGGGGACAGCTGTGTGCCCGGGAATGTTACTCCCTCCCCCCTGTACCCTGCCCGAGGGAACAAGGATGCGCCACCAGGGAACAGGCACAAAGCCAGAGCCGAGCGTGGTGGCTCATGCCTGTCACCCTGGCACACTGGGAGGCTGAGGCAGGATGATTGCAAATTTGAGCCCTGCTTGGGGCAGTTCAGTGACACAGCAGGATGCTGTCTCAAAATAAAAAATAAAAAGGGCTGAGGATGGAGCCCAGTGTGAAGGCCCTGAGTTCCATCCCTGGTACTACAAAAAATAATAAAATGAAATAAAATAGCTCACTTCAGGGCTGGTGGCCATGAAGCTTCCTGCTCAGGCTCTGGCCTCCAATGCACGCGCCGCTGGGCCTTGGGGGTCCAGGAAGGGACAACCTGTGTTTCAAGGACACAAGCTCATTACCATGCAGGAGCGGCTGCTGCGGAGGAGGCGGGGCAGGCAGCGGCCTTGGCCACAGTGGGAAGCGGGCGCTGCTGGGCCTGCACGGACCTTGTCACCTCTGACCGATATCCCCCAGCCCAGTGTGTGCAGCCCTGAGTGGGCACGGTGTCACTGTGGCATGCCGGTCCCCTGGGGAACAGCTGCCCTATGCCAAGATTTCTGCTCAGGGCTGATCTGGGGTGTACTGGGGCTACCACTGAGCTGCATCCCAGTTAATGTTTTTTTTTTTTTTTTGAGACAGGCTCTTGCAATATAGTTCAGGTGGACCTCGAACTCCCAGTGAGCCTCCTGCCTCAGCCTCCTGAGTGCTTTTTAATATTTTTGTAGTGCTGGGGATTGAAGGAATCCAGGGTCTTTGCACTGAGCTCCATTCCAGCCCTTTTTATTTTTCTATTTTGAGACAGAGTCTTATTAAGTCTCCTAGTTGCCCATGCTGGGTTCAAACTTAGGAGCCTCCTGTCTCAGCCTCCCAGAGTACTAAGATAACAGATCTGCTCCCTCACACACTGGTTCAAGAAGTGTTCAGGGTGTGCCTGCTGTATACCAGGTGCCATTCTCACTGAACAAAACACAAAGCCCTGCTGCTGTCTATGGGAGCAGAAGCGGGGAAAGCCACTTGTCACGTGGTGGTGGAGCTATGGGAGGGCAATAAGCAGTGAAATGGGGCCTGGGCCAGCAGAATGGTAGTTCCCAAAGATGTTTGCACCAGAATCCTGGGACCTGTGGCACTGTCACTCACCATGGCAGAAGGGACACTGCAGATGGGCTACATGGCGGATCCTGAGGGGGTCATCCTGACCATCAGGGCCCAGTGTCCCCCAAAGCGGTCATGGGAAGCAGAAAGACTGAGAGAGGCTGACCACACAGTGAGCTGTGGGCTCTGCAGGTGAAGGAAGGGGCCGAGAGCCAAAGACTGCGGGCGCCTCTCTGACATCTATATCTGACCCAGGCCAAGGGGACCTCCCCCAAACCTGTCCCCCAAGGGGTCTGAGCTCCAAGCCCCTTCCCACCCACTTAAGGCCCCTACTCCCTAAGGTTACCCACACACATCCTGCCTCCTGTCCCTTCTCAGGCCAGGGGCTGCTGCCACCCGTGCCATCACCCAAGGAGGACAGGCTGAAGCCGTGGCAGCTGGCGGACACAGATGCTTGCTGGCCAGGCCCATGTGACCCCCTGGTCTCTGTCCCCTACCACAGTCACCCCTAGCTCAGCGTCTACAACAGTGTGGAACATGGGGGCCCAGCCTCATGCAGCGCCTGCTTTTCTGGGGTGCACTTTTGGGGATACATTGTTGTTCTCTGAGGTTCATTTTTGGGGACCTGCTGCTGGCCCCCCAGGATTGGTATGTCCTCCGTCCTAGATCTAGGCCCTCTTGGGGTTTTCAACCATGACAATTCATTAAGCTCTAATTAGTCTCCATCTGCTATTACTCCCTGTCAACCCTTTGGGGGGCGGGGGGCCTCCCGACCCACTTTTCCTTGGCCGCCTGTGCTCAGGGGCTGCCGATCACCTTGGGGGAGGGGGTCCTAGACTTGGAAACACTTGCTCAGTGCCTACGGTGTACTGCAGTCCTTTACCCAGCAGTGCCAGGGATGGATAATGAAACTGACGGTGAAGAAAGGACTTGAGGGTCTGAGGGGACCCCAGCCCACTTACAATTCCTCGGCTGGACAGAAGCAGCACAGAACCTGCGTCTGACACCAGCTCCTTTCCACAGAATCCCAGCTCCTCACTCCACCCGGGCTCACAAGTGCCATGTGGGGTGGTGGGCGGCTCGCTGGGGCCCACCCGAGATGAGCTTAGCTCCTGCTGTCCTCAGAGAGGCGCTCTAGCGGGTGGGGAGGCGGTGACTCAGGGGTGCCTGGGGGTGACAGTACTGTGGGAACACACATCCAGCCTCGGCCCAGATCCGCTTGCCGTTCCCACTCTGCCAGGTGCCTTTGGGTGTGGGCCCCGATCTGGGGGTGGACAGCAGTGCCTACCCCCATTTTGCAGATAAGAACCCCAAGAGCCTGTGTTTAGGGTTGCCTATGTCAAGGGCTGTGAGGGCTCAGTGACCCTTATGTCACTTCCTCCTTTGTTCATACAGGGGGTGCCTGGCCCGACAGCTCCAGTGGGAACTGGAAATGGAAAAGCAGGTGGAGAGGCTGGGTCTAGCCCCCCTGAGTCTAGGTGTCTCCATCTGGTTACTCCATATTGTCTGGCCCCTTGAAGAAGCCAGGTGAATGCCACAGGGGCCTCATGGGGTCTCTGGGTCCCTTGCTTTGGCTCACAGGGAAAGCAGAGGGGGCCCACAACACCGCAGCCCTAGAGAGCAACCCGCACCCTCTGCCTCCTATCACCCCAAGTTGGCTGCTTGCCTCTGCCAAGGAGCCCCGTAGTTGCTCCCTCAGTTCCCCAGTTCCCAAAGTCCTCGCAGGGGGCCCTTGATGCCTCTACTGTCAGGGTCGCTTGGCACCAGAACCCCCCCAAGAGACAGGTTCACTGGGGTGTGAGCTAAGCATGCTAGTTCCAGGGCTCCTGTCCCCAGAAATTCCGATTGCTCAGGACCTGGGAAGCTGCACCTCAGAGCCCAGGCGCGAGTAGTGTCTCAGCTCAGCTGTGAAGGGGTCTGTGGAAAATGCAGACCTGGATTTCCTCTCGCCCACATGAGGCATGAGGTGCTACCCCCCCAACTTGTTGAATGGGGCTCACAGACCCTCAGCCCCCGGCCAGACGCAGAGGTGCGGGGTACCCAGGCCCAGTCTCGGAGATGGACAGAGCCCCTATGCTCAGACACAGGCCCGCAGAGCCGGGGCTGAGCCCCGACTCCGAATCCCTCCCTCCCGCTGGCTCAGCTCTGTTGGTTCCAGCGCCGCCGCCGATTGGGTTCGGTGCGGACTCCAGAAACGAGACACCCCGCTTGCCTTTCTACTGGGCGCCCCCAGAGCAGTGGACGCAGGGCGGTGCAGGGCTGAGGGCTCCCTTCCCACGCGGGGTCCTGCGTCCCAGCCGCTGTCCCCACGGAGAGGGGTGCACCTTGCCCCTGAGCCCCCAGAGCTCGGGAGGCGCCCATCCTGCTCCCTGCTCCTCCGCGCCGCCCCCATCCCCAGGCAAGGGACCTCGCGCAGGGATGGGTCCCCGAAGTTTCCAGGGGGAGCGCCGGGGGCCTGCGCAGAGGGGTGCGAGGGGTGCTGTGCGCGCGGGGCCGCGGTCCTGGCTGCAGCACGGTCACTCACCTGGGCGGCTCCGCGCGGACACGGCGCGGGCTGCGGCGCGGGGTCCCCGGAGCAGACACGAGCCGCCGCCGCCACCGCTGCCACCGCCTCCCGGGCTCCTCCGCCGTGCGCGTCCCCGCCATGCGCGGCCGCCGCCGGTCTCCCCCATGCGCGTGGCAGGAACGCGCAAGGACGCGCAACGGGGCTGCAGGTGTGCTGGGGGCACGTGGGAGCAGGTGTGGTCGCAGCCGGGCCACCCCTGATCCCTTAGGCCACCCTCACCTCTGCTGCACAGACTGCGGAAGAGGAAATGACAGGCAGGGCAGGGGCAGGGTGGGGGTCTGGCCTGGAGCTGGCCTACTCCGCGTGCGCCCCCCCTTCAGGGTCTGCAGGTGCCTGCCCAGGCAGTGGGGATTAGGAGCAGCCTCACCTCCAGAACCTTTAGTGGCTCCCTATTGCCCTCAGGGTCCTGTTTACACTTTGCTTCCCCCCCACTCCCTTGCAGTAGGGAGAGGAGCCCTGGGTCTTTACACTGAACTACATCCACAACCCTTTTAAATTATTATTATTTTTAAAAATTTTAAAACATTTATTTATTTTGTGTGTGTGTGTGTGTGTGTGTGTGTGTGTGTGTGTGTGGC
>NDGN011414946.1:0-12947 GCA_002564285.1 Tympanoctomys barrerae
TATTTTTTCTTTAAAATAACTGATGTCAAAATAAATAAATAAATAAATATGAAAAAAATAAAATAAAAAAAGAAACAATCTCTGAAACAAAAAAGAAATCTCTGAATAGTATCTGAAGTAATGCATCAAATGCAGAAACATATAGAAGCAATCCGATCCGAAATAATCTCTGAAGTAAAAATGAAAGGATAGCTATAATGAAAGAATTAGTAACTCCTTCTCAGGAAGACACTGATGAAAAATAGAGCTGATTAGAAAAATGATGGAATCATTCAGTGAGCAATATAGCAAAGATATAGAACACGTGAAGCAGAGTCAAGGAGAAATAGAGGAACTTAAAATCTCAATCACAAGCTTGCAAAACTGTTTGATTGAAAGTGAAGATAGAGTTTCAGATGTTGAAGATGCTGTTGCAGCTAGTGAAAAGGTAAGAAAAGATCTCTTAAAAACAACGAGGATGCAGGAAAAAATAATTCATCACTTGCAAGATGATGCAAAGATGAACAACACGAAACTAATAGGCATCAATGAGAAAGGAGTCAATACAAATGATATAAAAAGATTATGGACAGAAGTAACAGCAGAAAACTTCCCCAAATATGGGAAAACAATCTGACATTCAGGTAACTAAAGCAGATAGAACTGTAAATAACATCAACCCAATTAAAACCACAGAGTGAGACATATAATATTTTTCAAAAGTGTGTTTGCTAAGTATAAAATTCAACGAGGAAAGATCTTCTTTTTCAGTGTTTTGAATTAATTACTGCCAACTTATTCTTTTTTCTCTAATGTAGAATATGATGCTATTTAGTTTTGTTCTTCCAGAGTTAATAACTTTTTATATATATGCTTTAATGATTTTTTTCTTTACAATTAGTTTTAGATAATTTCATTTTTGTGCACCTGGATATGCTTTTATTCAAGTTTCTTGTGCAAAAGTTTCATTTTTCTTGGAAATGTGGTACTATAATTTCAACTAAATTCAGAAATTTTAAATCTTTAAATATTTATTGCCTACCTCTTTCTACTTTGAGAATTCTAATTATACGAATATGCTTCTTGATTTTGGCACAGAGTGGACTACTATATGACTGATCTGTAAGTTTTCTTCTGCATGTTTAAGACAATTTTTATTGTTATATACACCTAATTTTGTAGATAATTTTTACAATGTGCTGTATTATTAGTCTCATGTATTCATTTCAGAATTTTTTCTAAAATTTACCATCTACATCTTATATCATTCACATTTCAATATTTGCCTATAATTTTAACAGCTATATAATTATTTATTTTCAATAAGTTAATGAAAACAGAAGCAATAATGTGTGCTGGCTTCTCTATTTACTGTAGTGAAGAAATTAGTTCAGAACTATCTGAGTACTGTAACAAGTTTCTTTCCATTTCTATTTTGATTCCCTAAAAATTTGAACCACATTAGATTCAACATTTATATTCATTATTTTGAGATAGTCATAGTTTTGTTAGTGAAATTTGAGCTAACCTTCTATAGTTTATTAATATGGTAACATGCATGTGAAAATTGGCCATGGATAGAAAGGGTTTCTTAGAATTACTGCATAATGAGAAGGATTATCTTTCTGTGGGTCATTTCTAGATGAGCAAAGAATTATTAATATGATGGAGCACATGTGCTTGAGGAAACACTATCGTGAGGGTTTAACATTAGACATCTAATGCTTCTTTTCTTAGCTGAGATATTCATTATTGGGACAAGGAATGCTTTATCTTCTCTTTAACTTTGAGCAAATATTGAAAAGCCATTTTTCTCTTATTCTTTTAAACTAGACTAAGAATTGGAAAGCCTGAGATTATTCAAAGAGTTTTCTAAATTCTACAGAAAAATTTTGTTATATCAGTCAGGTACATGGGAGACATTCTTCTCTCTTGTAAGTTAAGTGTAAAACATGGATCAGACCTTCTGTTGGGTCCATGTGGGCCCAGCCATCCAGCAGCACCTGGTTGACAAAAATGGTAGACGGCTAACAATTTTCAGATACAATGGTGTGGCAGCACAGAAGACGAAATTCAGAGATGAGCGTCCATGATTTTAGAAAATGCAAAGTGTGTTAATTTATCGCCAGTGCCTTATGAACAAGTTAAGTTAATGGTAGAACAAGATATTGCTGTGACGATCAAAAAAAAAGGAAACATTTGAGCTCACCCTTACTTGTAGGATTTGTGGAATTAAATCACCAGTGCCTACTAGCTGCCTATTTATTGATAGACTCAGGCCAATTTATTTAATTTAGATTCTTCAGGATAGAATTTTAATGCATGTTGAAAAAGCAAGTACATGAATAAATGAAGTAAAGAGTGAGTGGCAAAAATGTGGAACCAATTCGTGAAGAGCAAAGTACTGAAAATTTTGATTCATTTTGTTATAGAAACATACAAAGCATCAAGTGAATTTTTTGTTAGCCAACAGCTTTATAAACTTGCAATAATAAATAGATTAAAATAATTGTATTTAATATATAGTTCACATTTAAAGTTTGATATTTAAAATGGCATCATTGAAATGCTTGAAAAGATTTTTTTCTCTTCACCAAGCTAAAATATTACACAGAATTTACCCAGCTCATAAATATACTCATCCACAGAAACAATATGAAGCTTGGCCCTTTTAGAATGACCTTAATTCACATGCATGATTACAATATTTTGAAAAGTATTATTTTATTTGAAATGATTAAGGGAGGAATACTTTCTTTTTAAATAGGTTCTAAGACAAGGAGGAAAATGTAGACATTCCCAAGAGCCATTGATCCATCAATGCTTGAGCCGATGCTGAAATCCACAATCTCTGAATCTAAGTATTACAGACGCCCATTATTTCCATTCTACTACAGCTGTCTTCATTTTTTCAGTTAATGCCAACTTTCTCCTTTGGAGAACTACTCCCCAATCCATCCATGTGGTCACATCATCAATCCTGAAGCCTATTTTGCTCACTTCAAACCAAGAGATAGATCATTTGCAGTATATTTCCAGGCCAGTGAGAGCCCGAGCACTTGATCTGTCCAGTCATGCTCCCTGCTGACAGGGGCTGAGACTGCAAGAGGAGAAGATGTAAGAGTTTAATATTAGAGCACTTTTGGCTTTATATTTTGTCCTCTTTCCTGGCATTTTGAGATATTGCTTTATTCTTCTTTCACTTTTGTGACCACTCCTAGTTTGTTTGTTTTTTTCAGATAAATGTGTTGATTTTTTGTATTGTAATAGTAATAGTAATTAAAAGTTTGGAGTTGACCTGTGCTGTATACATATATCAATTCCCTAGAGAAAGTATAGTCAATATGTACTGCAACCATGCAGTAATCAAAGGAGAAGAAAAGCTTGGGTGTCAGTGTCATCTCAGTCCTGTCGTAAACTGTCTCTTGCTATCTCTTGTGGACAGGAGCCCTGAGTCCTCTGAGCCACATTTGCATCCATCACAAAGAAGGTGACAGAAGTTCCCACCTCACAGTACTGCTCTGAGGATTGAAAGTTAAGGAAGTAGAATGCTTTCAATACAGTGAGTTTTCAGTTAATGTTATTTCTTGTCCTTGTCCTTATAACTTAAACTTGTTCTTCTTGAACCTTTACAACTTGCACTTGAGAATATTATTCACCCAATAGTTTTGTCAAATGCTTAAAATTTCTATCACCTTCCATATAAATGCTGCATTTGGAGAATTTTATTTTATGGTACATTTGTGTGCTACACATACTGCTATAGAAATTAACTTCAGATATTTCCCAGTGGGAATTTCATCCAAGAGCAACACAGGACTATTTCATGATTTCAAGTAAAATCATGGCCTAACCTGTTTTGAAACACTGCTTTATTGTTATTTTTATTTTTTTTCCTTCTTTATAAAGTAAAAAAATGAATAAAAAGATAAAGCCAACTAATAAATATATAAAAAGGCCTACACTTATTTCAATTCCTTCTTGTAGCCTAATTAAGGCATTAGAGCTTACAGAAATGTAAGCAGTATACATAATATATCTAGTAAAGAGAGTACGTGCTTTAATACCCAGCCCTTCCCTTTCATAAAATCTCTAGACACACTTCAATTAGACTGTCGTCATAAATCCTGTTTTCATCGTGGACTAACTGTAAATCAGGTCTGTCGAATCTGTCAGATCTGTTAAATCAAGTGTGTCACTCAGATGCTGTGGTTCTGTGAGTCTTTCCGTGGGGTTCACAGACGGATGACATGTGTGAGGGACAAAAAGGGAGGAACAGAAACAGTGGAAACATGAAAACCTGAGAAGAACGACAAAGGGAAGGAGACTTCCTTTGACACCTAAGGTACAGTGAAAGTCTTCAGAATCCCAAGAGTATTTTTGGTACACTTAACTGGCAAAACATTTGTAAGAGTTTGCAACTCTTAACTTTTTTATCAGTGACAATACATGCCTAGAATGACAGCACTCTGCACACCTATGGCTTCACCTACCATATCTGATGGTTCCAACCATAGATGCGTAACATGCCTATGTTTATGCTGGCTGGAAAAATCCTTAAAGCTAATTTTAAAATGTGGCACTTTAAGTTCTCTTCTGATTCTCAAGGTTACTGATTTTACATACTAAAACTTCATAAGGCAAAACATTTTCCTACTTTGTTGTTCTTGTTTCCTTTACAAGGTGTAATTTGAGACGTAGATTAAAGGGGTATCCAGGGACCTCTTTGACGATATGCTGAAGTTTAGCTAAACTTTAGAACAAATCTTCTGAATTTTCCTTTAAGGAGCAATGTATGCTGATTTATAGAAAACCAGTAAAAACGTTAATGGTACAAAAAATACAGGGCTGAATTAATATGACATGTTTATAATATACTTCTGATTGTTTGAAAGTAAAGGAGAAAGAGAGAAAGATCATGTGATCATGTGTTGGGAAAAGGAGCAAGATGATGCAAGTTATTTTCGAAAACTTTAACTCTTTATTTATTTATTTACTTTGTATTGTAGTACAGGGTCTACAGGGTCTCACTACGTAGACAGGACTAATGATGATCCTCCTGAGTTTAGCCTCCTGTGTCAAGCGCTGGGATTACAGATGCGTGCCACACGCACTACAGGCTGGGGATCGACCCCAGTTCCTGCAGCTGCTTAAACAGGTGCTTTAATCCGCTGAGTTATTTGGCCAGCCCTTCTTTTCCTTTAAATATTGTTATTTACAGCGTCTCAGTTAGTATGTTTTTTAAGTTTATTTAGTTCAAGGTCTACAGCATCTCACTACTCAGATTGAACTCGTAGTGATCCTCCCGCTTTCAAACTCCCAAACGCTGGGATTACAGGCGCGCGTCACCATGTCCAGTCTCAGTGTTTCAGCGCACCTCCCAGGGAGGGGGGAGGGTGCAGCGTGGCACATGGGGGAATCCAACCCCCGTCCCTGAGTCTGTTTATTCTCAGTTCATATGTTTGAGAAATCAACTTGATATTTTTCTCAAAGAACTTCACCCACAAGCAATGAATGTACTTTTTTCCCCTGGTTCTACTAACTTTAACAATGCTAAGAAAGTTTTGCAATGTCATTTATTTAGGACAGTTGGTTTAGTAAATTATACATGTAACGGGTGACTATTTGCTTTTAAAATCTCAACAGGGGCCAGCAAGATAGCTTAGCCGTCTAAAGCACCTGCTTAGGCAAGCTTAGGTAGGGGCAGGGGACTGCGGTTCGATCCCCAGCATGGCATACGGTGCCAGCACCCCGTCCCCGAACCGTGGGCTGAGCTGGCAAAATAAAAATAAATAAATAAAAATAAAAATAAAAACCCTCAGCAGTGTATTTGAAATATTAAACATCCGTGATGTAGAAACCATGTTCAATTTTTCTTTTTTAATGGTAGGGCTGGAATGTACTTCCTTTTCTGAGAATCCACATGACCTCTAGGACTCCAGATATTCCTAAAGTGGTCGTGGTAAAGACAGCGAAAGACTGCAGTGACGTGACAGGTTCCCAGGTGGGCGTTTTTAACCCTTGCTCCTGTATGTCCACTTAGGGTCTCAGTGTCACTCATACTCCTGAAGACCAAGTCTTTCCTATTGTACTGCTATTCTTTGGGTTCCATCGGCGCTTTGTGCAAAAGAAAGAAAGGTGTAGAATAGCAGGAAATGGATGCTTCTTTCATGCTAGAATCTCCATTGTGGCCAAGATTTTAATTTCAAGGTAAAATATTTCTTGACAGCATTCCATATTCCAATCTGCATCTTTTGGTGCCTTTAGCAATCATGGTGAATGTTTTTAATAATGAAGCAGCCTAATTTACATGATCAAAGTAGTGGAAAGAGGCTTTTACAACCAAATGACACTGCTGCAGTGGAATGGGAAGCAAAAGAGAGAAGCTGGTGCAAAAATGAATCTTCTCACCTCTCGCTTAAAAATTTCTAATACTTGTTATTCCATTAATGTCGTTTTAATAGTGTTAATTTTCTTTTATTGGTTAAAGGAGAAGTCACCCACAAGAAAGCCAACCCATAGCAGAAACCCTCCTAAATATTTGTGAGTTTTGCTGATTTTCTTTGACAAAAAATATTCTCTTGGTAGCTCCATGAATGTTGATTGCACAGAACTGACATCGAATGGTAGTGAGCTAAGCCTTTTGGAAATCATTTAATCCCATGCTTACAGCTTAAAGATGAATTAATTGGAGACCAAGGAAAGTGGGTGGAACAAATGTACCAGTGACTAAAATGTTAAAGAACCTGGCTTTCTATTTTCATGTGTGATAGACAAGTGATATCCGATTATTTAAAAAAGTAGAAAATTATTAAAAACACAGTTTGTAATCATGGATATGCCTGCATTATTTTCTGCTGAGTGTTTATCTTACTGTATCTTACTGCCTGAATCCAATTAGTTATGAAATGTGTGTCACTGGAATACTACTATTTCCCCTTGAATTTAATTGAGCAAAAATGTTCATGCATGCATGTGTATATATAAAATCAAAACTAAGGGTAGGAAAAGTAGAAATTGGATTTAATTCCAAACTCAGGCAAACTTCTGGTTCTCACACAGAATTCTATACATCATAAAAATATTTTGAAGGCAGAGTATAGACCTAGGTTAAACAGATCATGAATTCATTAACATCACTAATTTATGTCAGGTTGCATATGTGTACATTGGATAATATTCTTTCTAAATGTTGACTGAGACCTGAGGTGCTAGTGTTTTAAGTGGCTAAAATTAGCACTTCCAGGTTTTAAAATAAATAAGAATGAGGCAGCTTGTCCAGCAACCAGCTTCCTGGTGTGTAAAATGGAACGCATGTTAAATTCTAACATTATTAAAATGCACACACAGGATTCTTTCCTTGCATGTTGCTAAAAGTTCTAGTTAAACATAAAACCCTGGCTATCTACATACTTACACTTATTGAAATGAGTTTATGAAACACTGGTTTCACCAATTGTTTGACAATAGGTGAATAAATAAATTTAATCATAATAGGTCACAACAAATACTAAGATTGAACTTAAGCCTAATGTAAATCAGAATAATAAATAAATATAGAAAATGGGGTATTTTTGATAGATTTCAGTTAGGAAAGGGATACTTAATTTGCTACCTACCCTCAAGGAACACATAGTCTTAAATGAGACACACACCTAAAAACAACAACATACAATTCAGTTTGATATGTACTACTGCAAATCTATGAGTGTGAATGATAGGCAAATAAAAATGAAGGAGTGTTTATTTTTGCCCTGGGAAATCTCCATTAGATCTCATAAACTTGTTCTAGGACACATAGCATAAATCAGAGTTTGTTAAGCAAGAATTATGTGCATATCCACTTAGTTAATGCCAAAGAATTCATTGAACAGATACATAACAGGAATGTTAGGGACACTACATGGTATTATGTACTTCACAACACAAATAAGTCACTCTTGGAAATTTCCTCACTGAAAGAATCCTGTATTAAATAATGGGGGACGTGGGTAGGGCTGAGAGATGAGAAAGGGTACAAAGATTTATTCAGTTGCAAAGCTAGAATAGAGCCTGTACTTGAGGGAAACCTTAGTTGTTATTTTATTGCAGTTCATTTTCTTCCTATTTCCTGCACTATGAAAGGGGGTCTTCAGGAAAGTGCAGACAAACACCAGCCTAGAATTTAATTCCATGGAACAGGACTTGTGACAAATCCTCCACAAATCCATATGACAGCTTACCTAAATATATTTTACTTAGGTATAAAGAAAATAGCAAGACTGGGTGTGGTGGCACGTGCCTGTAACCCCAGTTCCTTGGGAGGCTGAACACAGGCAGATCACTACAAGTCTGATCTATGTAGTGAGACCCTGTAGACCCTGTAGACTCTTACTGAAAAATACAAAAAAAGAAAATAGTAAATCACACTTTGATGACTATATAAATTACTGACAGCTTCAGATAGTACTATTGTCATTTGCATCCCTCATTAGCATGTTCTTATGCAAATTTCTCTGCTGCACATGCTTTTCTCCTATTCTGAGAAAAGTTAGCTCCCCCTAATTATAATTGCACATGCAGGTTTTAGTATTTAAGGATAATTAGGGCTGATGCCTCCCACTCTGTCCAGCTTCCACCGAGCACTCGGGAGTTTCAGCAGCAGCAAGCGACAGACTCTCCTCCAGGGATGCCTTGATTTCATGCATTACAAATCATTTCCAGAATGCTACTGAGGCGTACATGGAAAAATGAGTCTCAGTGAACTCCTGACCACCAAACTTCAGGGGCCAGAATCATATAAATGTCACTAAATTCAGTCAGAAATTAGCTTTAGCAATTGGTTCCCATCATTTTAAGTCTACATTTTTTCTGGGGACAGCCTTCCTTGTCATGATGTTCGGATGTCAAAAATTGTTATTCTCGTTTTTTAGATGATGTGTAGCTCAGTGCAGTTTCTGATTTTAGAAGTTTTTCTGCTGGCTTAAAATCTCAGCACTGATACTTTTGATTGCATAATTAGGGACACCTCTCCAGGGTACTGTCATGCGGTTTTCCTCCCCAGCTTTGTGGAGATTTTGAGAGAAGATGTCTGGCTTCCTGTAGGTGAGTCTATCAAATACTGTTGATTGTTATTCAGTGTGAGACTGAGATGACTGATAAAATAAATGAGTAGAATAAACAGTAGAATTAGTTTTTAATTTCCTTTTTCTCTTGATTGCTCACAGTGTGTGTTTGCAAAAGCATGAAATTATGACACCTCTTTGTATCGGAAATGCCAGGAGCTTGCTCAGTTCACAGTGCTGAAAGTGATGATTCTTAAACCTCAGTACAATGGAAAGCAAAATGGAAGTGACATTGACGGGGGGAGGGGGTGAAAACAAGGCTCTGCTTTGCTTTGCAGGAGCTCTCTTTTGTAAGGTCATCTTAATTTTTTCTTCTAATGAAGAAAATTCCAGTGATAGGTGGAATATGAATTCTATGAAGACTTTTGGCCCCGCTACACCCCCTCTTTATTCCTTCTCTTCTTTTCCACTTGCATTATTTTTTTTTCCCTCACTTTCTTTCTCCTCTTCTTCAGGTGGTATTTCAGAACTAACATTGAATCTAGGTTAGTCATCAAGGAGTGCTTGAAACGGATTTTGCAGGACAGAGCATTGCTTTTCTTCTGTCTTCGTCCTTCAACTCACCCCTAATGTGTTGATGCGCGCATTAGTCTCATCGCTTAGTCTCATCTCTTTGTAGAAATTGTTTTCTTGTTCTTTAATTTGGTCTTTTATTTATCCTTCTGGCTGCTCAAAGTGTAAAATCCTCGTGAGCTATTTAAAGCATAAAGCTTGGTGCTGAAAACTGTTGCCTTAAGCAGAGCTCTCGTCTCCACGACCTATTAGTCCGAATCCAGCACTAGGCGCTTTGGTGAGCACTAAGTACGAGATGAGAAAAGTAGCGCACAGCTTCTCTCCTGGCATCTGCAGTGGAGGAGGAGGCACGGCCGGCAACGTGTCCATCAGCTAAAAGGATGCTGAAGAGAGGCAGAGGCCTGGTGATTTCAAGTAGCTTAAGCAATTTTGTTTTATTATAAAAGAATTAGGAAACCTTCGGAGATTTCTTAAACAACAATCGCAGGATCTGATTTCTGCTCTACAGAAGTTTTAAGTTTGTTAAAGAATGTACCCTGGGGAAGTATATGACAGGCAGAGATTTTCATTGAGAAAAAATAAGTGTGTCTTTTTGAAACTGGAAGAGATGATTGTAGTGTTATTTAGGATGGGGTGGGGGGGAATGAACAGATTTGAGGTAAAACCAATGAGAAGGAGCAAGAAGATAAAAGAATAACTTCTAGATTCCTAAATTTGGCAGTGCAATGGATAAATTTTGCTGGCATTTTTTTGAGATGAAAACGAATGAATGAGCTGGGTGTGGTGGCACACACCTGCAATCCCAGCAATTGGGAGGCAGAGACAGGAGAATTGCAAGTTCAAGGTCAGCCTGCCCCACGTAGTGAGACCCTTTCTTCAGAGAAAAGAAAGAGCTAGAAATTTAAATTAGAAAATTGATGACATACGAATAGTAATTGATGTCCTGAGAAACGATGAGACCATCTTGTAAGAGTACTGAGTAGAGGGAAAGTGATACAGGAAAGTGATCTGGCATCATTCACATCTCAGGGTGCTTGTTGACCTTAGAGTATTGAGTCATACAAGGAAAAAAATGTAAGAAAACCATTAGCAACACTGAGTCATAGATGAGCTAATAAATCTCATTCTAGCAGAGGATTGGAAAACCTGTTTAAGGTGAAATGAGAAGTTGTAGGATGGGCAGGAAAGAAGAGACAACTGTGGTGCAGGATATTTTGAATATTAAAGAATAAAGAAGAGAAACAATAGATAGTTGGAGGGCTAAAGGACATAGGGATACTTTAATATGAGAGAAATTAGAGTACATTTGAAACTGATAACACAAACTTGAGAGGGATTTGTTGAGATATAGAACACAAAGAAGCAGAAGAAAAGATGGGTTTAGGTAGGGTTGGTGGTTTTCCTCTTTTTAACAACATAATCAGTAGACACATGACAAAAATACTGCAGGTATACATCATTGATATCTGGATGTATAGGAATTTAAAGTGTTTCCTATTCATTCAAGGGTGTGTGTGTGTGTGTGTGTGTGTGTGTGTGTGTGTGTGTATGTACATGTGTATGTGTGTGTATATTAAAGAGGAAATTTTTTTCAAAAAGGAAGAATTGAGATATTTGCTGGGTTGAAGATAGCTAAGTAGGTCTGAAATAACTCATGAATAAAGTGGTTCAACCAATTAAACTTATGCTTTGATAAAATCAAGGATCATTACTCTACAGCTAGACCATGAACTTTGACCAAAACAAGTAGAGCACCTGGATCCATAGTGTTTGTGAGCGTGTCTCTTATATTTGTCCCAGGGATATATCTACAACCTTAATTCATTTCTTATTTAGAGCTGACAAAATTTTAATAGATAACATTTCTTTCTGGTAATCAAACAGGGCTGAAAGGTGAAGGCAAGCCCCAGCAGAAAGATAGCACAATCAAAGATGGGGGCGTTCTTCTGCACTATAGGTGCAATTGTAATGCAGAAATGACAGGTCAGGATGAGAGGTTAAGAAAAGTTTCATGCATGAAATGGCTCTTAGGCTGGATCTTGAGCAGTGAGGATAGCAGAGCAAAGCCCTAAAAACACAAGAACTTTTAAGGCAGTGAGTGAAATGTGTACTCTATCATGGGATTATTTTAATGTACTCTTACCCATGTATATCTAGAAAACTGATATAGTAGCCATTATTTAGTATCTGGGCTCTGACAAAATAGATAGTTCATACTAGTCTTCATACCTTCAAATTTGAGAATAAATATGGTTCTCTATAATTTACCTGAGAGTTTGAATTTTGAATAAGGAATTTCTTAGAGAAAAGATAAGTATTCATTCCCAGTGTGTAGTCTGCCACTTAAACCATGAGTTGCCTAGACTGAGTTTGCTATCCTCTGGACTGTACAAGGAATGATGTGCTCATTGTTCTTTAGGGAAATGCCTCTGTAGTATGCTTTCTGGAAGGTCATTGCTGATACATGCTTCCATTAAGGTGCCAGTGCTGTAGGCAATTCCTTATTACATCACTTTTAGGGGTTCATGTCTTTCAGTCAGAGTCTATCCTTGGAAAATCCTCCTGAGGTGATTTTTCAGCTAAACTTTTTTAACTTTAGAACACCAGCAGAAAGCCACCTGATGCCTTCACATTTCTCTGTCTCTTTCAGAAAGATACACACAGGTACACGTATACCCATGAATACACACAAAGACATGAAACCACTGAATGCCAGAGCTAAAAATGTGTGTGTATGCTAGACCTTCAAAAGGAATTTAGATTAAAATAAAGTATAGTAGGCCCTTACTTTTGGAGCAATGTTGATGGACACATAAATAATTACAATGTTGGAAGCATTCAATTTAAGCATTCAGATACTTCATTCTCTTAGCTATTATTTCATTTGCATTTGAAGCATGAAACCTAAAGAAGTGTTTCTTTCACTTTTGAGGCAGGCACATAACTCCCTTAAGCTCTAGAAGGAGAAATCATACATGAGAATGAGAGAGACAATAGCTAAATATCTGTGTTCATTCTCTAGATTAACCCAATAGCCTATGATAGATCTTTGAGAGCCTTTATAGTCTATGAGATCAATAATCCATTATAGCTCATAGTGGTGACTAAATGACTTTAGAGATTGGGAATGGCACCTGAAGTCTTTTACCTTTCAGCCATGATTTGTAATAAATCTTGAGCTCCTCTTAGGCAACAGGACCTGGTTGCAATAAGCTGTTCTCAGATTCAGCACCAAAAGAATGGTTTGTTCTAATGGTGTTTTTAAATAGGACCTCAAGTCTGCACCTTCAATTAACCACTGAGAAGAATGTATGCAGAGTGTTAATTATTGAATCTGTCCTAGCAATTTGA
>NDGN011414947.1:0-20328 GCA_002564285.1 Tympanoctomys barrerae
TGGCAAGTGCAAAGACCTGAGTTCAATCCCTGGTTCCACAAAAAAAAAAAAAAAAAAAAAAAAAAAACTCTACAAGGTTAACAAGTACAGCACAGCACTGCCACTGGACAGGGAGTTGGAAGTCACCCAAAGTGATTCACAGCACATAGAGGGAGGTGTGTGCCATTCATATGCAAACACTACACCTTTTATGTAAGGATCTCGAGCCTCGGTGGCCTTTGGCATCTGCGTCCTGCCCGGGGTCACCCCAGAATCAACCCCCCTGAATCAGCACCACGGGGTGTCTGCCGGTCGCAATGAACAGGTCCACGTGTGCACTTGGCTCCGTGCGCTTACAGAGCCCTGTCTTCGGCATCCCTTCCTGCGCCGCCGTCTGCAGCCCCATCCTCCCTCCCTTCCTCAGCCTTCTTGGGTGCCTCCCAGAGCCCCTGCCCTTGGCCAGAACTGGATGCCACACGGCCATGCCACCCGTGAACAAGGCCTAGGCCCTGATGCTCTCTGCGGACAGGTCCTCATTTTTGTCATCTACAACTCCGAGAGCCAGCCTGCGAGGAGCTGAGACCCCAAGACTTGTTCAATAGAAGCAGCCTCCTCAGACGCAGGGGAGAAGCTACAGGTGATGGATCCTGCCTGTGCGCGCCCAGGGGGCACTTCTGATTTTGGTTCATACGGGTCACACCTACCTCGGAGAGGCAGTGCGTGAACATGACAGGTCTTCTTTCATTTGCATACCGTCTCTCTGTCCTTCCTCCAACTCTCGGGCCTGTTTCCATTTGCAAATCATGCTCTCTGCTTCTTGTCATCCACACAAGCGGTTTAAAAAAAAACAACAACAAAACACCTTTGCCCTACCTTTTTCTGTATTTCTAAATCTACTGATATCACGTTACTTCTGCATCAGAGTAAAGAAAGTCCTGTGGAGATAAAGGCCCACGGAAGACGTTAAATACGGGAAGCGTCCTTGCGGTACACCTGAGGTATTCCTCAGCCACTTTAAAAAATTTGAGTCTTCTTTTCAAAGGTGGAAATTCTGCAGCGTGAGTAGGAGCCGAGCCTAGGCGTGAGGCGACTGCACACAGAAAACGCTAGAATGGATTCCAAATGGCACTGCGGGTCTTAAATAATGTTTCCTCAGAAACTAGAGCTTGTCTCTTTTTTTCAGTCTCAATAGAGCAAGAAGAAATAATGCCTTCAGAACAGACTTCCCTTTTTTTCCTTAAATGCATGAGAAGCTTTATTTTGATGCCAAAGTGTTGAGATGAGAAGCATGTTGCTACAGACTGTCCTCTCATTCGGCCCAGGACACCAGTGGACAGGAAAGCCAGGCTTCTGCCACTCTCAGCTAAAGAGGGCCAGTGAGCTCTGCACATGGCAAAACCATTATCCTTGACTGCTTGGCGGATCACCTCCGCAACCACGCAAAGGAGAAAGTTTAAACTAAATCTTGTCAGAAATGAAACTCTACAGGACTCCTGAAGCCTGGCTTGGGGACTTTCGCTTACTCAGCCCTCTTGCCGTTGGCCTGGGATAGCTTCAACTGCAGCCCTTGGGGCCTCAGGGGACACCATGGGGCTCCAGTCCAGAAGAGGCTGCAGGGACCCTGAGAGAGAAGTCACGGAGCCCCCACAGGAAGACCTCAGGGGACCTCAGCAAGGAGAGGCAGTGCTCAGCCCTCAGCCTGCCTCAGGAGCCCCCCACCTGGCAGGATGGCCTGGGGGAACGGGGTGGGGACACCACACTAACGTGGCCTGGGGCCACCACGCTGGGATGAAACACAGACCAGTCCTGTTGGGAGGCCAGAGAGGCTCTGATATGTCAAGAGACAGACAGACAGACAGGAATCTGCTGGCCCCGCTGCCCTTGCCCCGCCCACACTATCCTGTCCCCCCACCTGCCCTGGACCCCCACCCTAAGCCACTCCTCCACCTCCAGGGTCCACAGACTGCCTGAGCCCTGGGCCACAGAACCCAGCAGGGGCAGGCAACGAACACTGCTTCTCCCCCCACAGATCAGAACAGTGGCACTACCGTCTTGCACAGCAATTGGCGCTCGGGAGACAACCTGGGCATGAAAAATAAAATGAGATAATAAATCGTGAAAACCCCAGGCTCAGTTCTGGGATAGCACACCTGGAGAACATGACGAGACAGAAAGGCTCTCAGAGGCAGGGGCAGCATGTGGCCTTCTTCCAAGTCACAAGGAAGCACCTCATCGGATTTCTTCCCACCTACCCACGATGCCAAGGAAATTCCAGGAAGGTTAAAAAAGGTAAAGCTTGAAACTGGTTGAGGCTCGTCTCAGGTAATAAAAACCTGAATAAGGCCATTTGCCCAAATGCAAGTACACAGGGACAGGGACTTCTGCCCCAGCCGAGCAGGCAGGTCTCCGCCTGCCTCTCCCGGGGGCCGGCAAGCCTCATTCATGTCCTGAAAGTCTGCAGAGATGGGCCCTGTCACTGTGGGTTTGGATAGCAATAATAAACTTCACCTAGTTCTGGTCAATTTTTCAGAAATCTGCATGTGGGAAAACACAACGGACATCACTAATGAGGCTCCGGAGGCCTCGGCACGCAGCACCTCTTGTCTGAAGGCCCACACGCAACAAAGGCCTTCTTTCTGCGATTGTGACCCACAACCAAGTGCCGCTTTCCAATTAACCTACAGAGAGCAGCAGGGCCCTGAAAGGCATTTATTGTCCACGCCATAGGAAACATTTCCGTCTCTGCCTGACAGATTTTTATCTTCTAAAGGGCTTTTACTCACAAATCTGACCCTCCTAGTAAAATTTCTGCCCAAGTTGCAGGTTTCTTCTTTAAAAGGAAATACAAAAATGTTGATTCATCTTCCTGTTTCTTGGCCAAAACCGCACATGGCAGGTAGTGCCCGTCTGTAGGGGGCGAGGACCACCACGCCACCACGCAGGCAAAGGGGACAAGGGAAGGGGCTTGAACGGAACCCTCCAGAGCCAGGAGGGAACCGTCAGTGCGTCTGCCAGTCACCCCTGAGGGGCGCAGGGATCGGAGACCAGGGGCCATGGTGTCCCCCATGCGGCGCTGGAAGACCTGGAAATGTTGGTTTCCGATCCCGGCTCTGGCAACGGTGTGCATCCACTCTGTGCGGCCTTTTCCCTTCCTAAAAAAAGAAATGAGCCGCGGACCAGGTGCAGGGACAGAGAATGAAACAACAGCAACCCAGGAGGAGAGGCCGAGGGGCTACAGCCAAGCCTGAGCTCCCGCGTGCACCTGATGAGGAACGTTCCTTTGTAGAGGGGCCCTCGAAACTGAAACTAAGCAGAAATCAGTACTAGGTAACTCAGGTGAAGATTTCTATTACGTCCCTGAAATTCACTTTTTCACTGAGAGTTCAAGGTATTTAACCCTAACTGCAAAACTACCCAAATGTCAGGTCTGCATTAAAAATTCATAATGTACTTTCCTGATATTGAGACATGTTCATGCTAAAATATTAAATAAAACATCAGGAGACAAATGCACAGATCTTACCATCTCAGCTGACCGTCCTGGGCTCACAGCCAGGCTGGCCTCGAACTCACAGAGCCTCCTACCTCAGCCTCCCAAGTGCTGGGATTTTCGGCATGCACTACCACACCTGGCTTATTTCATTTCATTTCACTTTAGTATTTCATGCTGGGGATTGAATCTCAAATGTTGCCCAAGATAGGCAAGTGCTCTTCCGCTGAGCTCCTAGACTTCAAACCAGACATACTTCTTCTATTGAGACACATTACCATAGAGAACACATTTTAATATAGAGGGGCCTAAAAGGATTTTGAAAATTATAAAACCCAGGTGAGAACGACTTTGTTTCAGTGTTAAGTCCTGAGCAGGGGTCACTGGCTCACGGGCGGCAGCAGTGAGGCCTGCATCACGGGAAGGCACTCAGTGGCTTATTTACGCACAGCACAGCCGGACCCACCAGCAGGCACATGCGAGCCTCCGCCAGGAGCGTACACCCGGATGGGCCGCCCCGTGCCACCCAGGGGGTTCGCCCATGCTTCACAGCCACATACACGAACATGTTAATGTCGATTTTACATCTGTAAAAGTTGTTCAAGTTGATTCTGCTTTTATTTAAATAAAAAGAATGCACATATCCAGAGCCCGTTGGTTTTCTTTAAAAGTAAGATATTACTAAGTGTAATTTCTACAGTATAAATCAGTGAAAGAGATGAGTAGTAGGTCTTATTTATAAGGAGCAGAGAAAGATATCTAATCCTTCTCTGGTTAGTATATTACCAAGACAAACACTGTAGCTAAATTGGGTTGCCAAGCGTGTAACATTTATAAACTTTCTGGCAGCATAGCTTTGTATCTTTAATTTATCTTCCAGAAAACCAAACACACACAGAGGCTGAAAATGCTGGTTTCAGTAACTGGCATCCACCAGAGCAGTAAGAATGAGCTCGGTGTCTTCAGGGCCGCCACGTGGAGCAAAGCCAGGCCGGTCTGAAAATGCAGGAGCTGCACTCTGTACGGAGCCAAACGAACTGGTTCCTCGTCATTTTACTGACTCCCAGTAACGCTGAGGTCTGTGGACACTTTTGCTGTAGAAACCTGCACGTTGGATGCTTCGTGGACAGGACTGGATCAAGGCCACCAGGGCTGGGGCTCCCGCGTACCCTCTCATCACAGGTCCCCCAGCCGCGACTTGCCGGGGCCTGCACTGCGTCAGCGTGTGAGCGTGCAAGAGGAAGCAGACACAACCTTCACGTACAGTGACAGGGACAGAGAGGGAGGAAGACGGCCGTGCCCCCAGCCTCATGACGCAGGGACGACGTAACTCTTCTCACGTACAACTGGAGCTGCCACTCTTCCCTCAGAGCCCTCCCCTTCACGTTGAACACGTGCATCCCATCACTCCCGGCCCCTTCTGGAACCCTCTTTTGTGAGTATCCATGACGTGTGATCAAAAATACAGTAAATACTGCTGCTGAGAGCCACTGGCCAGAAAACTTAATAAAGTTTCACAGAAACATGACAGTGCACCCTCATCCACATTACCCACATGACCCAGCACTGTACTACGGTGGCTCTTCCCTGAAGGAAAACTGACCGGCAAAGGTAAATGTTCTGCGTCGATTCTGGATCTCACAGCCAAGGCAGCCCAAGAGAGGCTCACAGAAGGGGCCTCCAGGCTGCTTCAGAGTGAAAAGCACTCTGGGACAAGGTGCTCTAAGAGGGAGGGAGGGCTCTGAGGGGAATCCGTGGCAATGTGCTTTTTACTGTAATACATTTTTAAAGAAAAACAAATTCATGCTCACTGTTTTTCGATCATGCTGCCTATAATCTAGAAATAAACTGGCGCTGGTGGTGGCTGGCTTTGTCAGGGAATCACAGACTTCAACAACAGAAAAGAGGCTTGCGGAGGTTGTATGCTCTAGATCTCCCATCAGCAAGACCACAGAGACAAGGGAGAGGTGTGCGAGCGACAGGCGATGACCTGTCAGCAGCAGGCAGAATTGGCTTCGCTGCTCACGGTCCACGCTGGATGCCCACCGGGGGAGGCAGCGCCGAGCAGCCAGGGTCTCCATGGGCGCTCTCACCAAAAAGAGTTGATGTCATTTCATCAGGCACCTGAAGCTGAACTTAGCTAAGAAACAGGGCCGGAAGGAACACGTTACGTAAATCCTGCGAGCATATCTAGGTTGTGCGATGCTCCGCAGTGAGTGGCCTTGGCGATTCACAGACTCAATTCTGTTTACAGAAAGTGGAGGCGGCTCAGATTAGAGCAGAGCGCGGAATGATAACGATCAGAAGTAATAAGTGGCCTTACAAAGGCCTGGCCAGAAAGAACAGAAGGCTATGTCGTTAATAGAAAACTTGGCAAAACTGGGTGGTGAAGCAGCTATTATAGGAAATGACCGTTAATTTTTGTTAAAGGGGAGCTCATGGCGCGGTATCTTTTCAAAGCAAATGTTTTTATCTTTTAAGTGTACAATGGAAATGCTGGTAAAATGTCCCGATGATTGCAATTCATCTGAAACAAATGGGGCACAAAGCCTAAAATTCCCTGAACTTCACCCGGAGGATCTGCGTGTGTTCACTGTAATGTGCTTTCTACACGTTTAAAAAAGTGTCAAGGTAAAGCTTCGGTAAATAAGCTTCAGCAGGACTTGCCAAGGTATTAATTTTCAAGGTATTGTCTTTTCAAAAGACAGCACAGAGGGAGTTTTGCACTGTGCCGTGGGTAAAGAAATCTGAGTGGTAACTTCCAATTATTAATGGGTCTGCGCCCAGGCCGTGGTCTACAGGGTCATCGTGGAGGTGCGTGGCTGCAAGCCGACCTGCACCTGGACCCCAGGACCAACGACACACAGGCGCTCCTGGACTGTCTTCCGTCCCAGCCCCCTCCCCCCTTTTTGGAATCAGCGCCCGTCCTGTCACCGCACTGCCTACGCAAACTCCGCCCCGGCCCAATCCCATTAGAGCGCCAGCCTCTGCCCCCGCCTCCAGGGTCCCTGGCTTCGGGCTTGGTCACCCTCCCTGCACCTGGCAATGAGGGATTCCTTTGCTTTGACCTGCTTCTCTGTTGTGCCTGAGGACGGACGCTTACAATCGTCTTCTTTTAAAAGTTTACCTCAAAACACTAGACATTACTCTGAAAGCTAATAGCTGTAACTAGGCACTGCGCTGGTTTAGATCTACAGCTGGTGCTCCTCACCAAAATTCCTCACATAGCTCCTTGCAGGAGAAAGTCCCGCATGACAAAGAACAGTCTTGCAAGGTCTGAAGTCTACAGAGAAAATAACCAGTTCTTAATTTGGCCAAACCTAACACTTTGCCCAGATTTCTACCACTGAGACAAAAACGCCTGAGAAGAAGGGTTTCTGTGAGCTCACTATGCCAGAGGCTTCAGTCAGGCCGTGGTCGGTTCGCCCACTTGCTTTTGGGCCTTGGATGAGGCCCCACGCCGTGGCAGGAGCATGTGGAAGCCAAAGCCGCTCACCTCAGAGTGCCCCAGAAGTGAGAGAGAGAGGGAGAGACAGAAGGGGCTCAAGGCCCCGATCCCCCCAAAGGCACACCACCAGTACTCAGCTTTCTCCTACTAGGCCATGCCTCCTAAAGTTTCCACCACTTCCCAATAAGTGCCACCAGGACATCACCTTTGGGAGCTACTTAGCCACATCCTAGTGCAAATGAGCTTCCCATTTTGCCACTTACTATCGTTACTGAAGGTCGAACATCTCCTACACCCCCAACGTGCACACCATCCTTCTGTCTTCTACTAAAATCCTGTGCTGTTTTAAAACTATCGCTATTTAAGGAATTCTGATTGTCACTAAAGATCCAAAATTTCTATTTCAATGCTACAATGCTCAACTGTTTTATCAACTTATCTAAATATTTTTCATGAAATCTGAGTTCTACCATAAGCAAATTCGTATGGAAATAAGAACGACACGCAATGGCTTTTACAAAACTCAAATCAAATACTTTAACAGTAGCTACAAAATACCTCCCATCTCTCTTTTTCACCTTTTCTATTCAGATTTTTTTCCCTTCATCTTTTCTAAAAATATAAGGGCCAACCATGGCCCATATCTAGTATTCTTTTCTCCCCCATGGCCTTGAAGCCCAATAAGAAGACACAGGTAGGTCAGAACATAAGGGACGTGGCCACAGCATACTGATGGTGTTGTCCCTATTTGTCCCAAGCAGCTCCTCCCTGCCCCAGGCCCTGACAGCTGCGTCTGGCATGGGTAAGGCATGGCCAAGAGCTTAACACCACCCCCTTTTGTGCTGAGCCCTCGCACAGTAGAGCATGACAATGACAGCGAGAGAGCCTGAAGCTGGGGAGGGCTTGTGTTTGCCCTGGACCATCCCAGGGCATCTAGCACACTGCCTGCCTTAACATGCTGCTGGCAGTGTTTCCCACTACGGAGGTGCAAAGAACAGCAGCTACAAGGAAGTGACTTTGCCCATTTCCACAGGTGACAAGAAACGATGTCATGTACTACTCCTACTATTCCTGTGACCGTCCCTGGTGGACAGCAAGGAGATCAGAGTGTACAAGTTGAGGAACAAGACGGGCCTTCCCAGCAGCCCCCACACGCCCGCCTTCCAGCAGCAGGTCATCTCCAACAACTCTGGCCGACCTACCTGCCGTAAGTCCAAGGTGATAGTGACCCAGTGGTACTCTCTCCCGTTCTGGATGCTGGGGCTCTGCCACCAATTATTGGTGCCATCAATGGCATTTGATATTGGATGGCGCTCTGTTAAAAAGAAAATGAAACGTGTGTTCTCAGCTCTTGCTTTAAATTCTTGAACTTCTAAACTTATAAAGGAAACAAACAGCACATTCATGGTCTCTAATTAAAGCCTTAGCACCTCTGAAAGCCACCAGGGTGGCCCCAGCTCGGTGAGCGGGTGCAAGGCCGGGGTGCTGAAACACACTACTCTAAAATGAAGAAAGGAGATGACCGAATACAGCGTAGCACAGCGCAGCCAAACATAAAATGATAAAACGAATTGTGAGGAGTAGGAGCCTCACTTACCTTTGGGGTTCACGCTGTTGGCGTCACAGAGCCGGCACTGGGCGTTGCGTGCACGCCTGCCGGGCACGTGCTCCACGAGCTTGCAGGACATCTCCGGTCCCTTTTCGCCACAGGTGGCATTGGCACTGATCTCAGCATTGGTGGCCAGATTGAGAATGGCGGGGAACAGGCCTGCAAGTCAAAAATTCACCCGATCATCCAAACTGTCCAACCCTGGGCACCGGAGCACTGAGGCAGAGCACACACCCACGCACTGGGCGAGCGAGCCTGGCCCAGAGCGACGTGCGCAGAGTGCACTCGCGGATGCGAACCCCGCGAAGAGCAGACTCCTCCACGAGAGGAGCGCGAACGCTGGCCTCCGCGCCAGGGACTGACCTCAGCAAAGGCCCACAAGAGAGTTTCCTGGGAGAAACTATGACCAGCATCCTAGTGACAGGCAGACATGGTTGTGACAATGAATCACATCTGGGCATCTGAGATTTTGGCAGGCTTGGGTATTGAAGCAACCGTAAGTTTTATCTCAATGAATAAAAAGGATCATAAACCAGTTGATGTGGGTGACCAAATGCTTATAAATTTAGTATTTATGCCTTCTATTCATTTTAGAAAACATCAAAAATAAGCCTAGGTACCAGAGCAATAGCCAGTGGAGTAAGTGCTTGCTTGGCATACACAAGGTCCTGAGTTTGATCCCTGATTCCACCAAAAAAAAGAAAGCCTGGTGGGTGGAGAGATGGATACTCGGTCAAAAATGCTCTCTTTGCAATCCGAGTGAAGGTTTACAGCACTACGTTTTCTACTCTGAGGATGAAGATTTTCATAATAAAATGTTGGGAAGATGGGTTTAACTCAAGATTCAAAAACACATTCTGAGCAAGGAAATCACACACCTCCTGTTTAGACCAGTGGTGGCTTCTCCCGTGTCCCCTGTGTTCCCTCATCATTTCTGTAATTACGTAAGGTTTTTTTTTTCTCTTTCTCTCTGCTTGCTTTACTGCCTGTTTTCTTTGGTGAATAGAATAAAACTTTAGAATACAAAGACCCAATTTTCAAAATTCTCTTCATCTCTGCGCTTATAAAGTCCCTTTGTCTCCACAGATTTTATCTTTAAATAGCTGGGATCAGTACCAGGTCCAAACTCCTCAGAAAATAACTGTTGCATAACCATGGGAAAGTATCTCCAGTAGGTTCTGTATCTAGTACTGCTCGAGTTCTGTTTTGGTAAAAGCAGATAAGAACAGGGAAGATTTCAGAGAGATCTAGAAACTTCTATAGAATGGAGAACACAGACAACATGGAGAGGGTGTTGGCACTGTGGGGTTTCTCTCACTTCTAGAACTTGACCTTTAAAGGTCACAGAATATAATCTTGTCTTTGTAAAGGGCACCTGGCCAATACTGTTTCTCAAATGTTTGTTTTCTAGCGAAATATGAAAAAGAGCCCAGCATAATTTTAGTTTGGTAGGAGGTGTCATTTCTATCTTCAATTTTTACATTTTTGGGTAGTACCTAATATGCTCAATGCTATTTTCTCTTAAAATGTTTACATCATTTAAATTATTAAAAAGTACTTACTTTTGTAAGAGTCACTGTGTTAAAAACCAAACTGATCATGCACCTATTTTTAAATTTTATTATGTGGTCTCTAAAACTTTTCACATAAAGCTGAATTATCCATTAGTGCTTCTACTAATGTAGAAAAATCCTATTCAAGTCAATGAACTGGACATCATGCCCCTCAATAGGAAAGTTAATATTCTAGAGCATTCTCATAATATTGGAATATGACACAGATTTGCATCAGATACTGTTTAATAAGTTCTTTGCTCTTTTACTCTTTCTTTCTTTTCAAACAATGTACGGCTATATAGTTCAAGCTCGCCTTGAATTCACTATGTAGCCCAGGGTAACCTCAAGCCCATGGTGATCCTTCTGCCTCAGCCTCCCAAATGCTGAACTTACAGGTGTGCACCACCATGCCTGCCTGTTTTCATTTTCATTTAAAGCTGGTTGTTTTAATCATATTCCTTTACAGGGACTTCTTTGAAAATTAAAAAAAGAATATAAAAACACTTTATGAGAAACCAAATGAGTCCCTGCTTAAGTGTGCCATTTCCCCCAAGTAATTATTTTTATAAATTAACAGTTAGATATGCAATTTTCTCTTGGGTTTTTGTTTTGTGTAATGTGGCCTCACTACGGTACGCAGGCTGGCTCTGAACTCCGGGTCCGAGTGACCCTCCTGCCTCAGACCCTGCCCCACGCGGCCGGGGTCACAGCACACCTAGCTGACCATATATTCGAGGTGAGGGTGCAGCTGCTAAGTGATATGTAAATCCTTCAGCATGGCACAAGCCTGGCAGAGGAGTTGACATCTATGGTCTGATAGCAAGAAAGTCCAGCATGACAAAGAACAGGCTCACAAGGTCTAAAGTCTACATAGAAAATAACCAGTTCTTAATTTGGCCAAACTTAACACTTTGCCCAGGTTTCTACCACTCAGACAAAAATGCCTAAGAGAAGAAGGGTTCACGTGAGCTCACTGTGCCAGAGGCCTGGAGGACCAAAATTTCACATTGTTCTTCTGAGCTAATACCCTAAAGCAGAACATGTTTTCAAACTTTGGTGCTTTATCCAAGCAGTGAAGATCACATCTTGCCTTCTGCATTCCACAAGTGCACTACGATCTGCGGCTGCATCAGCCCTGTCCATTCCCCTGAGGTTCCAGGAATGGCACCTGCCGTGCCCTTCTCTACAAACAGCAAGTACTCGCCTACACGACACTCCCCTTTATTCACTTCATGGGGCTGCCAGACATAGAGAATGCTCCATTTCCGGTGCAGAGCACCCTTTAGTTTTGGGGGTGAAGGACCAGGCAGTCATGGGGCCACCCCGTTCTCTTATGCTAGCGTCCTGAGTCACTGAGAGAAAGCAGCTCACCCCTCAGGATATACAGCATCACCTCAGTGAGCAATAGCTCAAACCTGGTCCTCAACAGTGAGCAGCTCTTTGCGTTAAGTAGGTTCTGAAATTGTCCAGTCTGGGCTACGAGTGAGGCTCAGGGGTCGAGCTCTCACCAGCACATGCCAAACCCTAGGCTCAGTCCTCAACCCCCAACACTGCAAAAAAGGAGGAAGAGAGGAAGGGGGAGGGGGAGGAGGAAAAGATGACTTTATTAGCATTGGCTACACAGAGAAACCTTTAGATAATTAACTTTATTTTAAAAAATCCAGGTTGCTTTCCACTAAAACTGAATCTCATAGGAGCTAGTATGAGGTAGGGCTCGGGGTCCTCACTAAAAATGACGCCTTACACACACACTGTACCTCCCCTGTCTCCGTGGAGTCACTCTTACTCCTTTCAGCTCGGCCCAGACCCTGTGGAAAATAAAAGCAAGCTGAGGGTGGGGGAGGTAGCTCAGTGGTCAAAGCACTTGCCTGACAAGTGCAAAGTCCCGAGTTTGATCTCTAGTACCACATGGCATGCCAGCCCTGGAACCCAGGGTGTGCCACGTGGGCTACCAAAACCAAGTGTGGTGGCGCATGCCTGTAATCCCAGCACTGGGCAGGCTGAGACAGGAGGATCACTTATAGTCCAAGCTGCATAGTGAGACCCTGTATCCAANAAAAAAAAAAAAAAAAAAAAAAAAAAGGCAAGCTAGAAAGAGAAAGAGGTGCAGCATTTTGGGGACAGTCCCCTAGGTTGCTGAACCATTTTAAAGACAACTGAAATATTTCGACCCAGAGCAAGCGGAGGGCAGCAGGCAGGAGGCAGGGTCAGAAAGCAGAGTTTGGAAGGGCCCGGGGCTCGAAGCCCACCAAGAGTAAAAGTTTGGCTTCACACCTAAAAATGGAGCCGAGGCCGAGGGCTTGACCCGCCTCACTCAGGAGTCTTGAGGAGCCCTGTTGCTTTCTGCAGTCATGGTGGCCGCATTAGGCATTTATAACTTCCCCTCCCTTCTGGACACACGACAGTCAGCCCCTGGGCACGGACCTCAAGACACCAAACGTCACCAAGCACGAAATGAATTACGCACCATGCACCAGTCGCCGTGGCTCTGCTGGAACCCTCAGCCTCCCCAGTGCCTCTCAGGACGGCGCTAGCCTGCTGGGAAGTTCCGTGCTGCCCAAGTTCGTGGGCAACACGCTATGCGTGGTCACCGAGGCCACACACACCCCTCCAGCTAGGTTAACAATTCCTCTCTAGGAGTTCCTCTGGGCCTTCTTATGTGTGTGAGAAGTGTGAGTTTTTCTCCATTTGGGGAAAAAAAGATTTCTGAGTATTTCCCCACAACACTACATTTGCCTAATCCATTTGCAAAAGCAATGTGCTCATCTGCAAAGAAAATGTTTGCCATTTTGACCTGAAGAATCTAGGTCAATGTTTTCAGAGCATGTTTCATTCCCCAGAATAAAACAACAGATTATAAACATTTTGTATGGCTACATAATCCAAGTGGCTTCTGGTATCAGGCTGTGTTTTATTGGATACACAAATCTTCCAATTCAATCTGTTGGGAGAACTAGAGAAGCGGACATCTAAGCTTCTAACCTGAGGCTGTGATTTACTGTTTCAAGCACTCAAATCCTTTTTGTTCGCCACTCCCGCACTTGCTTCCCACATCTCATCTGTTCTCCCAGGACCCATCTGTCAGCTGTCAGAAGTCGGAGTTGTGAAACCAGCAACTGGCCTCTCGGCACTCCCTGAGAAACACAGGCCTCTCCTGGCCACACAAGGAAAGCAGCTCCGCTAACGACGTCTGCTGCCCCTGACGAACATCCCAGGATAAGGGCATCACAGCATTCTAATAAAACCATGGTCCAGGTTCATGCATGAAGGTATTCTAATGACAAGTCTTAGGGGAATGAGTGAACCCATACTGAATAACCTATCTGTGGATGACACACATGGGTAGAAAAGTAGATCCAGCCCAGGCACTGCTCCTGAGAGCCTCGTGGGGACAGCACTACCCCGTCTCTCCCAGGGCCACGAAGGGGAGTGACCCAGCTTGTCCTGACCCCAAGGCGCCCATGCTGGGAGGACAGCCACACAGACCATGCTGTGTGTAACTTCTGACACACACAGAGATTAAGGGAGATTCCAGAGCGAGAAAACCAGTTAGGTGCAAGCCAGGCAGGAAGACACTCCGTGTCACCTAAGGATGGGGACAGATTCCAAGAGGATTTCTGGGTGCTTTTGTGGGTGTGCAAGCTCACAGTGTGTTTTCATAGACCTGGACAACGGGTCTCTCCTGGGACCAGGCCTCAAACTCACCCAGCATGCCACTGAGGTCATCCTTTTCTAAAACTAAGAGCAGGAGCGCACTTCAGAGCAATAATCTAGTGTACTAGCAGCCCAGCCAGCTGCTTCTCCTCACTAGCCGCTATCAGGGGCTGTATGTTACTCTACGCGCTCGTCTTAGCCACTTTCACGGCTGGGTCAAAATGCCCAGCACCACACCCTCAAGGCAGGGAGGTTTACGGTGGCTCCCGGTTCCTAGACATCAGCTGCTCTAAGGCAGGGAGGCCTGGTGGGAGGCCACGGACCAGGAGAGCTGCTCGCCACAGGCTGGACAGGAAGCAGAGGAAGGGAGGAGGAGCCTCCGAGGGAGACGAGCCCTTCCAGGTCACCCGCCCAGTGACCCCCCCCTTTCCCACCGGACCCCAACTCCTAACAGCAAGTCAGTTCCCATAACTCCGTCACCTTCCAGGAGCCCCACCTCCAAGTGATGAGGCCTTGGGGGATCTCAGGGCATGACCCACAGCAGTGCTGTACCTCCGTCCCACCGGCGGCCCAGGATTTACACGAGCATCACCACCAACCCAGAAGGTGTTGGGCTAACACATGGGACAGCTGCAGCACCACTCCAGGACTGGATTTTGCGGCCGCGTAACACTTAACAGCGTTACCTGGTATGCGACTCCCTAAGGACCTGGGCTCAGACAGGGCCAGTCCAGAATCCCTCACGGCAGCTCTTACTGGTTCAGGCTGATTCCACTGTCCTATGCTTTTGCTCCTTTCCTGTATCCACTCATGCCCCACGCATCCCTCGCATCAAGCTCAGAACTTTCTGAACTCCAGGCTCAAGTGAATGTCCTTTTTCTGTCCTCCCTGGCATCAACCCCATCACCATATTTTATACAGAGAGCATCACTCTGCTGACCCATCACCCCATTTCTTCACCTCCATTATCTGCACTCCCCAAACAAAACAATTTTGGACTAATCTGCGAGCCTCTGTGGGGTCCGAGCCTTCTCCTTGCCCTAGGTGGCGTCTGGCCCATGGGAACACCCAACAGTGCCCAATGAGAGCACGAGCGGATCAAGGAAGGCACAGGCCCTCATGCACGGCCCACGGCTGACACGCAGGGCCCGGGTCTGCCGTCTAGAACCTCTCCTGGCGCCACACTAGCAGAGCCCAGCCTTGGGCAGACCAACCCTCAGAGCCTTCACTTCCTTCCGGTTTGAGGGCAGCCTCGAGTGCCTGTCTGAGGCTCTGTGAGTCTGGAATTCTGCGTTCACAGATCCCCAGGCAACAAGTGGCCCCCACGGCCGCTCTCACCACTTGGAAATCGCGACTAAAAGCTTGTCTTCATTCTATGGGCAGAACAGATCATGCCCATTCTGTGGCTTCTCGGAGAGAAGAACCAAACAGAAATGGAAAGCTGCCTTATTAGTCTTGGTTTCTTCACACTTCACCTTGAATGTGACCCTTTCCTGAAGGAAGGAAATGCCCACTTGGGGCCCTGCAGGTCCTCAGAAGGTGCTGAAGTTACCTTCATGAGCAGCAGTGCCGGCTGTGGTCACGGGTGCTGGCTCAGGGCGCTCGAGTCAAGCCCAAGACCTCAAGACCTCAGCCTCTGAGCCCGCCCTTTGTACGCCAACCTTCCCATTCGTACACATCAGCTTTCTTACTCTGCTCCTGCGTGGAGAGGGACGGAAGGGGCATGCGGCAGGCGCAGCAAAGCTGCGCAGTGTGGCTCGAGCCCGAGACCGAGCCCCACCTGCTGCAGGGGACCCCGGCTCCCAGGGTCGCGCCCAGCCTCGAGGGAGGTGCTGCTCTGTCTCCACTGTCTGCGTCAGGCCCTGCTGGAGCTGCCAGGCTTGCGGAGAGCAGAGCAGAGGCCCTGGAAGAGCAGGGCTTCCAGCCAGGGTGCCGGAGCTCACCCTGCGGCAGGCCTTCACTCGGAGGGCGGAAGGAGCCACACGCCCAGCAGGGGCGCTGTTTTCAATCGGCTTCGTTCTCTTTGTCACATGTTTTTATGAGTAAAAACATACCACGAAAGTTCACGGCGTCACTAAAGCTGTGTCTGGAGGCACAGGGCCCATGCCTATAACTCGCCACTCCTGCGGAGGCAGGAGCACCGTGAAGTCAGCCCCTGCAGGGGCAATTTAGCTACATCAGCAAGACTCTGTCTCAAATCAAAACAAAAAAAATTTTAAAGAGCTGGTGGTGGAGCTCAGTGCAAAGGTCCTGTGTTCAATCTGGGTACAGCAAATGAGCAAACAGAAGACGCCCCTTTGCATCCAACAGGCTTAGAAGGCGGCCTTTTCTGAGCAGTGATGAGCAAGGAGTTACTGTGAGGAAGAGGTCAAGGAGGAGAGAGGGGAGCAGAAGCACCTCACGAAGGCAAGCTGCAGGCCTGGAGATGGGGCGGGCGATGGCACACGTGCCGCAACACACGGCACTTCCAGGGACGTGCGCCCCCGAATGCCCAGGACGCGGACTCTGTGCGGGGCAGGAGCCGGGCTGCAGAGGGAAGATCTGGCTCGAGGTGGGCACGACAGTGTCCGCAGCCCAGACGCTACTGCAAGTCATGCCAGTTCATCAGAAACCCCCTCCCTCACCCGCCTGAAAGGCATAAAGCACATGGCGTGCAAGGCCAGAGCACACGCAAAAGGCAGTCGAGCAGCGGCCGGGGTTCAATCCCCTGCGTGCCGAGCCCACCCCACCCCTGGGGAGCGCTGAGAGGGCAACTAAAACTGGGCGCGACAGCGCGCACCTGTAATCCCAGTGCTGGGCGGCTGAAGACAGGAGGATCACTACGAGTCCGATCTGTGCAGTGAGACCCTGTACTAAATACTTTAAAAAAGGCAGTCACACGTCAGTAACCTGTTAGGCCACAGGAGCAAATAAAACTCCTGAAGCAAACCGGACAGAGTTTTATGAAGTATATGTGACCCCACAGAATAACAAGGGGATCAAACTCCACCCTATATCATGCTCAGTGACAGAGAGGGCCCTGGGAGAGTGACCTGGTGCCCAGCCTTGGGTTCCCACCTCTGTCTGTTCTCTCCCCTGGGCTGAACGGGGAGTAGGGAAGACACTAATATTACCCTTTAATTTATTTATAAGCACACTCAGGCCACGTGGGGAAGGAATGGGTGCATGATGCAGACGGACGTTTCCTTATGTCATTAGTCACAATGAGAAAGCTGAGGAAACTTTGGAAAATAAATATACAGATACCAATGAAGAAATTTTTTTCTTGCCTATTTTTTTTTTAAAGTGACCAAGAATGAATTTGAAGCTAGTATTTTGGCATGACAGCCACACACCCCCCGAGAGGCCACAGCATCCCTGACCGCCCAGCGCTGACCACCCACTCCTCTGCCCCTCCTAGGGGAGGCTGGTGGCAGGAAGGCAGCACTCAGAGGAACCCCGCATGAGCCTGCCCTGGGGATGCCACCAACCACAGCTCCTACAGTGGCCTAAGACAATGCCAGAGCTATACCTGACTTCACAGTGCCATGGGCCACCTGTCACAAAAAATAAACTTACTGCACTGCCACCTGTACAAAACATAGCACATACAATTCTGTGCAGTAAATGAGCCTCAAAATCATCACAGCTACCTCACTGCTCTGTGTCCACTAGGTTATTAAGGGTGATCAAATACACGGTGAATGTTTCATTTTATACCCTTGTAAGTAAAACATACACTGCTGTTGGCCCTCCTCCATGGACTCCCCACACTGGAACACAAGGTCCCACGGCTCCTGCCACTTTCTGAGGCAAGTCTGGAAGTCCCCGTACATACGAGGTGTGACAAACACCACAGTGACTGCTGCTGCCACCCAACAGAAGGGTAGCTCCTAAAAACGCCCCATGTGTCCTCATCCCCTGGATCCGTCACTGTGACTCGGCCTCTTCCCAGTCACAGGGCCCATGACAGGGAAGCACACTGGATCCAGTCAGGACATCAAGACTCTACCCCAGCGCAACGGAAGACACTCACGAAAGAGACTCGCAGAACCGATGCAGAAAGTGGCACGGGCCAGGGGAGACATGCACCCCAAGGGAGCCGGACTGACAGTGACAAAAATTTTTAAACTCAAACACTTATGGAATTTTTCATCACATTTTATCATCATCTGAGCAGGTATTTCTTCTACCTCCTGGGAAATAAATTAAAAAGCTTCCTGTGTATGCAGCTGCTGGCCGCCAGCCACAGCCTGGCGCATCTCTCCCGCCTCACCTGGAGGCCAGGGGCGGGGTGAGGGTACCCCAGGCGCTCACGCTCATGGGGAATTTCACTCGGCTCACACTGCACAGGCAACCAGAGCCTGTGCTTGCTGGTGGGTGGTGCGTGACTGTTCGTTACACATTAAAATTTACTTTTAATTGCCACCAAATGAACTCGTTTTGTATATCAAAGCCCAGGATTCCAACGTGGCTGAATCTTAGAACATCAAAGCAAAGCTTTAAATATGTGACTTACATAAAAGTCGCACTTGCTTAATGTAAAACAGGCTTTCACTGAGAAAGAGAATTGGTCAGAGAAGTAGCTGTTATTACTTGGATAGAGAAATATCCAACACTCATCTTGTTTCGTTTTGCTATTTAGGGAAGGTGACCAGAGTCTCTTGCTAAGGCCTTCAGCTGGGGACAGAAGCCCTGGGAGCGCTGAGGTCGCTCCCCTCCCCCAAAGCAAATACTTGGGCTTGGGACTGAACCAATTTAATCACTGATGACTGTGGGTCAAAGAAAAGCTCTAAGATACCCAGTGTAGGAGAAAAATGGGGGACAGGAGAAAGGAGGGCTGGGAAAGAGAAGACGAAGGGTAAGAGCAAGAAAGAGTGAGAAAAAAGAAAGGAGGGAAATGTGAATTGGAGAGCCGGAGAACTGCACACACAGACGGGGAGGTTAGACTGGAGCCCCCATGACTGGCACTTATCCCGGCTGACTCTTCCCTCCAGTGGGATGATGAAGAGAAGTTTAAGCTCAGAAATCAGGAGCCTGTGGTGGGCTACGGGCTTCAGCAGGCTGGGCCAACAGCCCACCTCTGCGGCCCAGTCTCCAGGTGTTCTCCACAAAGACAGGGTTTCCTGCAAACTGACGCGTCTCAGAAGCAGTCTGCCGGTTCAAGCACTGGGGGACAAGATCAGCTCCCTCCTGCTCAGACTTGGTGACCTCAGCAGATAAGTCCAGGTGAAGAAAGAAGCCCAGTTCATTCATCATGAAGCGTGCTTCTCTGCTGTCACCATGGGCAAGAACTTCAGGGTTCTACCAGATTCACCTAGGAATGGCAGCGGCAGAACACAAGTGCGGCCCCCACACACAAGCGCGCCCCCCCCCACAAGCGCGCCCCCCTAAGTCTCAACTTCATGTCCCTCACTCCCTCCTTCCTCCTAGGGATGGAGCCGAATTGCTGGAAGGTCAGAAAGCTGAGCACCCACAGGCTAGCACCCACGGGCTAGCACCCACGGGCTGAGCACTCTCGGGCTAGCACGCATGGACTGAGCACCCTCGGGCTGAGCACTCTCGGGCTAGCACGCATGGACTGAGCACCCTCGGGCTGAGCACTCTCAGGCTAGCATGCATGGACTGAGCACCCTCGGGCTGAGCACTCTCGGGCTAGCACCCACGGGCTGAGCACCCACAGGCTGTCCTGACCTCCGGTCATGCCATTCAGTGCCCCCAGTGCAGGGTGACAGCCTCGGGGTTGAGCGCTCAGCTCTGGTGAACTTAAACGCGGCTTATTTCAGCAGCTTCTATCATTCTGTGTGCAGCATTTCTATCATTTACTTAAATACTTAAGAATCTCAATTTAGTGTTTTATCACCAGCCCAACACTTTCACAAGCCATGAACTTTTCCACAAACTTTTCAGGGCCTAAGTTCTCTCTCCCATTTCTGCTGCACAGATTTTACTTGCTTTGTGTTTTAGACTGACGGTACCTGTGTCACGTTTACCCCAGACACCTGCCAAGGGCTGCGTCTAAGGCGCTTGGCTAAAGTTGTCCTGAATGTTTTCAAAATGTAAATAAGGAGCCTGGCCTTACAAGTCTCCATGGACCCACGAACTGTGACAACTGTTCAACTCTTTTCCTCCTTCTCACTGAATGGCAGAAAGATCAGGGCAAGCTCATGGGAGCTCCTTCCGCAGCATCATGTATCTTAAAGGGACACTTTACCGAGAGAGACATCTGACATGTCTTTGCCTTTACGGTCAAGCAGTCGAACACCACATCTAATAGTGCACACAGTAGGGCTGCGGAGATGGCTCAGCAGAAGAAGCACCTGCCTGCAAGCACAAGGGCCTGAGTTCAATCCCTGGTTCTGCCAGAAAAATAAATAAGTAAATAATGCACACAGTAAACAGCCTGATCAAGGGTTGTGGGGCTCAGCGCCTCGCCGTCCCTCTCACCTGCCGGCCTGACAACGCTGCCTCTTTTAGTTGTGCCAACTTTTCCCTTGGAATCAGGCTGCCTCTTTCCTCGGACAGAGCTTTAGTGAGATGTTTTCCCCGTGCAGCAGGTCTGTGCGAACTGTGCACACGCCCCGCGCTCTGCGGGTCCTCTCTTCACCCCCCC
>NDGN011414951.1:0-14036 GCA_002564285.1 Tympanoctomys barrerae
TTTTTGTGCTGGGGCTCAAATTCAGTATCTTGCACTTGCTAGACAGGCACTTAGGCCTGCTAATCTATCTCCCCAGTTGATTCCAGCTTTTGTTTTTAACGTATAAGGTACCTGGGTTGAAGCATGAAATACAGTGGTATCTTGGTTCAGAAAATTAGTTCCACGATTTTGGAAAAGATGGCTGCATTTGTGTTGTGTGGGTGAGATGGCTGCAGTTGTGCCTGCTACCTGAGGCAGAGCTTGCAAACAAAAAATGTTGCTGAAAGCTTCTGTTTGCAAACAAAAGCATTTGTGGGTTGAGGCACCTTTGTATTACTTCTGGGCATTGGATGTCCAGTGCCAATTATGTTCCAGGCACCCCATGGTGAACTATGTTGTCATCTGAAAAAAATTGTAGAATTTGCATTTAAAAATGATTTGAATGTTTTAAAAATAATTTGAATAATTCATTGGTGGAAATTTGAAAATAATTCTCACCCACTACCCCCACAGAGTCCCTTCACAGTCAGTAATGTTAGTTGGTGATCTGCTCAAAGATGGGTAGGTGGGAACATGACAGCCATCAGACCTTGTAAGACTGGAAGGAACAGACCAGGATTTCTAGTCAAGAATCTGCAAGGCAGCCTCACCATTGCCTCACCATCTCAGACTCTTCTTAATGTATTTGGTACAGGGTTGCACTATGCAGCTCCGACTCGTAGTGATCCCCATGTTTTCAGCCGCCCCAGTGCTGGGGTTACAGGCATGTACCACCATGCCTGGATTGGGTCGCTGGCTCAGTACACTCTGGCTGGTGCTGGCTTGCAGGACTGAGAATTGAACCCTGGTCCCTGTGCTTGCCAAAGTAGGTGCTTAGCCCGCTGAGCTCTCTCACTGGCCCCTGACAGGTCTTTTTAAAGGTGTGTGTTTATGTGTAGAATAAATACCAGGAATAATGTTACTGCAATCAGTAGGTGGAAGTTACAGGTAAACCCAGTTTTTCTAAATTTCTCACTTCCAGAAAGAATTCATAAAATTAATATATTAGCAATGAATTAATAATTAAAATAAGCATGAATTTCTGAATTATATAATAGAGGGTGTCTTAGATCCTCTCAACGCCAATATGCATTTCTGATGGAGCAAGCACTTGGAGGGAAATGGGACGTTTTAGGGGGAAGAAAATGAGTCCCTCTTTAGAATTTAGGAAAAAGATTTAAATCCTAAAGTAATTGGAGTAAGTCCAAAGGTAAAGAAATAATGTTCACATAGAAATTAAATTACATAAGACTAATATGGCAAAAGTGAAGGCCATGGAGACTGGCAAATCTTTTTTTTTTTTTTTTTAATGTATTTGGTACAGGGTCTCTCTCTGCAGCTTGGACTTGTAGTGATCCTCCTGTCTTCAGCCTCCCTAGCGCTGGGTTTGCAGGCATGCACCACCATGCCTGGACTCAGTGGCTAGCTCAGCTCACCTGGGAGCAGGGTCTGCGTGGCATGTAGTGCCAGGGATCACACCTCGGTCTCTGCACTTGCTTAAGCAGATGCTTAGTCCACTAAGCTATCTAGCCGGCCCTGGCAAATCTATCTTTAACATGCTACCATGTGGTATTGCCCCCACCCTTGATACTGGCCATCAAACCAGGACCTTGCACATGCTAGGCAAGTCCTCTACCACCGAGCTACCAGTCCTTGCACTTTGTCATTTTACTTTAAGACAGGATCTCAATAAATTGCCCACAGTGGCCTTGAGCATAGTGATTTTCCTGCCTTAGCTTCCCAACTAGCTGGGGTCACAGGTACATGCTGCTGTGCTGACTGCGGGCTGATCGTCGCCCTGGCTGCACAGGTGACTGCGTTAAATCCAAGGTGGTTGGCATGCTGAGTATGTCCCCACTGCACACAGCTGATGTACAGTCGCAGTCTCTCCTCTCCCCACCCTGGGAACACTGATCACTAGCACACAGTCAGTTGATCACACTCTTGTGGGTGGAAGGAGTTTGCCAGGAGATACTAGTCTTGGGGGGCCATGAGAATAGCCTCCTTGCAAATTGCAGCACATCCAAAGATGCATTAGGCCATGGTAGCCCCTGGGTAGATGGTTGTCAGGCAGAGGAGGTTTAGAAGCTGTAGGACCCGTCTAGTTCAGCATGGTCGAACTGTGTTGGGGGAAATGAGATTAGGTAAGAAAACTCAAGACAAACGGAGGGTGTTTGGATGGGAATGAAGCTCAGAAAAGTAAGTAGGCGGGTCTGATAGCAAAAGAAATCCACATACAGGTGAGCTTAGTTTTTTTCATGGCTGCAGGGGTGAGGTATACTGAGAATTGAAACCAGGACCTTCACCCCGAGCTCATCTCCACCCCCTTTATTTTTTGCTAAAGTGCCAGTTTGTCATCTTCCTGCTTTAAATTCCCAAAGTGCCAGGATTACAGGTATGTGCCTCCACACCCAACTAAGTTTTGCCGCTTCCTATGTGCCCACGTGTGTGGCTCTGGCTTCAGTTACAAACATTTATTCTGCTTTTATCTTAGTACACATTTTTTTCTTTTCTTTTCTTTTTGCGGAACCAGGGATTGAACTCAGGTCCTTGTACTTGCCAGGGAAGCGCTTATTCCACTGAGCCATCTCCCCGGCCCCATTTAGTACACATTTGTAGTACGTAATGATTGCTTTCACCATGGGGCCTTTTTTGTTGTTCGCTTTTTGAGACAGGGTCTCGATCTGCAGTTCAGGCTGACCTTGGACCCACTGTGTAACCCAGGCTGGCCTCAGACTTCCCACAGTGCATCTGCCCCAGCCTCTCAAGTGCTGGAATTATAGGTGTGCACCCCCACCCCTGGCTCAGGGCTTTTCTAATGGAGAATAACTGAGCACTTTGAGAAGGGTTCAGACAAGGCCAGGGAGGGATTGCAGCTATGGAGAAAGCTGGGCTGTAAGCGCTCAGTGGTCAGCATTTCAGCGTGGAAGCTGCACACACCTGGTCCCGGGGCTGTGTGTGTTGGGGCTTCAGATAAGCTAAAGCCCTCCTCCTCTGTCACAGCCATCCAGGCCAGGAGGTGCACCAGATTATAGTGTTGAGAGGCTGCGTGCCCAGTGTGCTGACAGGCCTGCTTGCCAGACACCCAGCCTCCCCCCGCAACCCCCTCTGCCTGGTCCCTCAGTTCCCAGCACCAGGGCTTGCCTTCGCGACAGCCCTGCCCTCCTCACTGCCCGCCTCCCAGTCTCTTCCATGCTAAACAGTCTTGTCTTGCCAGGGAGATGGCTCAGTGGAATAAGCGCTTTCCTGGCAAGCGCAAGGTCCTGAGTTCAATCTCCAGTAACAAAGTCTTGTCTGGGCATCGACCTGGTGAAATACTTTGACAGTGGAGTGTAAGGGGCTCAGGGGACATAGGGTGGATGAAATGTCCAGCCAGAAAAGACATGCAGGCTGGTGGCCAGGAACCGGAGGGCTGCATATGCACTATCAGAATGGAGGTTCAAGCCCTTGGGCTAAGGCGATAAGGTCTGAGAAATGGAAAGTCTCATTCCTGTGCTGAGAAGCACTGTAGGAGGTAAAGTTCCTTGGGGTTAGTGGACTCCGGGGCTGTGTGGGACTGGCCGCTAATATAGTCCCAAAGTGATCATTGGGTTGTTATTTCCCTGACCAGTTTCTTTCAGAGATGGTGGCTTAGGATGCCACATAAGGTGACGCTGGAGACTCATATGGGCATCTGGCCACCTGTCCAGCGCCTCCCCTCCCCAGGAGCCAGGCCACTGAGTGGCCTTAAATACCAGAATTGCTCTTTCCACTGCCTCCAGCCACCTGTTCCCCCTTTTCTTCTTCCAGAATGGCATTTTAGTGCCCAGGGCTCTGAAGGAGACCCTGGTTCTCCCTTTGCCTAGAGGACAAAGTCCACACTTAGGATGTTTGACCAATGTCTGAGCACCCACTGCCTGACCACATGGACTGACAAAACAAGCCACTGTGACTTCCTCACCGAGCCTTCCACCTTCCCTTCAGTCGGCTTTCAGAGCAGCAGCTGAAGCTGGGCACAGTGGTGCACACCTGTAGTACCAGCACTCGGGAGGCCCAGGCAGGAGGATCACCATGAGTTCAAGGCCAGCCTGGGCTACATGGCCAGACCTTGTCTTAAAAAAAAAAAAAAATAGAAAAGAGAATGATGGTCTGGGGTGGGGCACCTATTGCAGTTATCTGATCAGCTGTATCTTGCCTCCAGAGTACTACCCTCTGACCAGGTCAGCTGCAGGCTGGGCCATTGAGCCTCTCAGGGCCTACTCTGCCGGCCTCAGATCTATTTTTTCCAATATGGGGTGCTGGAGAAGTCAGAGACCTCGGAGGCAGAGCACGCAGCATTGCAGCAGTGGGGAAAGGGCCTCTGGATCCCTTTAGCTCTCCATGCCCACGCCTGATACCCAGTGGCATTTCTGACCTGAGGCTCTGTGAGACACCACAGGACTCCTAGTGCTCTTTCAGTCCCTTTAAGCAGTTTCTGCCACCAAGACACCTTCATCAGCTGCAAAGGTCTGTGCCCATCAGGCCTGTGAGCCAGTTGGGATCTGAGGTCCACCGGCCCTTGGGACTGGGAGCTCAGCAGTGGCTCTTGGTGGCCCAGTCCTGCCCATTGCCATCCTTAGGGACAATCTCTGGTTCCGAGCCCAGCTCTACACTGCCCTTCAGCCTCCCAGGTCGGGCAGCAGCCCCCCTCTGGAGCCCAAACTTCCCTGTGAGCCGGGGTGGGCTCCCCTGTTCCCCTCCCTTGGAGGAGTAGCTTTACACTGCTGCCTCCAGCCGGAAACCAGCCCCAGCCGCTGCCCACACTGGCAGCCAGAATGGGGTGGAGGGGTGTGAAAGTGCTGCTCTGTTCCCATCTGAGGAGGGGAATTGAGCCCCTTCCACAAGTAGCTGTTTCCCCTTCTGATGATTCAAATGGACAAAGCTGTGAAGCCGCGGGGTAGGAGTGATGGTCGCGTGGCGAGTGGGCAGGTGGTGTGACGCACCCACTCCCTGCAGACCTGGTCTTCAGGGAAAGGAAGGAACAGTTCTGTGCTTACTGTGTTTAATGAGACTTTGACATTCATGGTGGGCAAATTAAAGAAATCCCGTGTGGGGAAACCACACGGCTGCACTCTCCTTAGCCTCCACGCCCTGGAGGCTGGTGGCCCGGGTCCCACCCACCTGCACCTCTCTGTGCAGTGACCACTGGGGTAGGCATCTGGGACCCGAGGAGGGGCGTCACTCTGTTTCCTTGCAGCCGCCGCCGCTTCAGGGTCACAGAAGTGGGAATCTTGTGGGGAAGGTGCAGCGGTGGGTTCCTCAAATTGCAAATAGATTATAGAAATCTCAGGCTGTACCTGGCCTGTCAGAGTGTCTTTGCCTACCCACATATTTCCAGGATTCATGTTTAATTTTTTAAAATTTTCCTTAACAACTGGATGTATAGTTTACCGCTGTAGACCTGGTGCACTCTGGATTGAAGACTTTACATATCTTTGGAATAAAGGACTTTTATTGGTGTAAAAGTCTCTGTGGTTGGACTCGGTGAGACTCGGCAAGTCTGTGTGGTGGCTCAGGGCACCAGGGATGGAGCCAGCACAGCATGTGGTGCCAGGAATCATGGAGACGATCTTTGCTGTCTTAAATCACACCATACTCTCTCTGTTCTATGGTATGACTAAGGGGTGTGTGTGTGTGTGTGTGTGTGTGTGTGTGTGTGTGGTTTGGGGCACCTGAGCCCAGGGTCTGCCACCTTATAGGCAAAATTTTATTTTGAGACTACTTCTCGTTAAGTTACCCAGACTAGCCTCCAGTGCAGGGTCCTCCTGCCTCAGCCACCTGGTTAGCTGGAACAAAAAGGGTGCGCCCTCTGCACCTGGCTTACCAGGTTCCCTGCTGTGGTGAACAGTGCCCCACCCCACCCCCAGCCTAAAACAACAGAAACAAGATGCAATCAAATGGGCCACCGTGCAAACCTCGCTGTATAGACCGCAGTGGTGCCTGCAGGGACTTGTGTCCACCGGGAGCCGCAAACATTTTCCCCACCATCTGAAATGAGGACACCTGGGATAGTGCGGACACCACCAAGGGGAGTCTGAGTCTCAAGGCTGTAGGTTGTCTGTGCATCAGATCTTAGCTGTCCAGGATTCCCAGGAGCAGCACTCCTGGCCGGGGGGCCCGTGAGCTTGATTTTGTTTGCAAAGGGGCCGTTCAGTCACCTGCCTTTAGCTAACACCAGGAGCCCATTTTCCCTCAAGGCCTGTAACAGCCCTTGGGCCCCGGGCCGGCCCTAGACTGGCTGCAGAGAGGAGAGGAGCCTACTGCCCACTGGCTTTGTGGCTCACGATTCCCGCTCCACAGGAGCACGAAGGGCAGAGTCCTGTGTCTCCTCAGGCTGATCGCACCAGGCAAGGCCAGCAAGGAGGAGCTGGGTGCTGTTATCGGTACCCTGGGTTCAAACCCTGCCTTTGCCACTTACTAGCTACAACAATCCAGGCATGTTGCCAGACTTCCTTGGACCTTGCTTTTACCAAAATGGGCATCCCAAGCCGGCCATGGTGGTACATGCCTGTAACCCCAGCACTCTGGGAGGTGGAGGCAACTTATACCTTGTCTCAAAAGTAAAAATGTTGGCTGTGTTCCCTCTTAGTAGCCCACTCTTATAGAAGGTATTTGTTTCTTTACTTTTACTTGGTCCACACTCTCTGCAGAGCCTGTTTCTTTCCTACCTTTAGTAAATGTAAAACTTTACTATTGTTAAAAAAGAAAAGGTAAAAATATAAAAAGACCTGGAGGGTGGCTAAATATGATGGCCCTGGGTTCAGTCCTCAGGGCTACTAAGTAAACAAAACAGGATACGAATAGTACCTCTCTCACAGGGCAGTTATGACACTTAAATAAGTTAGTCAGGAGCCTGGGGCAGTGCCTGGAATGTGGTGACTACAGTTACTCTGCTGTGCCAGGTGCTGCGCTCGGCCCAGGATAGGCGACGGGAACAGAACAGACACAGCCCTCTTCTGGAGCATCCCTGGAGACAGGAGAGGGACACTGAGCTCTCATATCATGGGGTAGGGGCAGGGGCAGCCCAGGCTGGTCAAGGAAGCCTTAGGGAGGCGGCACATGAACTGGGTCTGAGGAGAGAGTGGCAGATATTAAGAGGATGACCAGTGAAAAGTGCTCCAGGGGGGCCGGGGATATAGCTCAGTGGTGTAAACACCTGCCTGGCAAGTGCAAGGTCCTGAGTTCGATCCCTGGTACTGCCAAAAAAACAAACAAACAAAAAAGTGCTCCAGGTGGAAGGAGCCATGTGTGCAAAGGTCCTATGGCAGAGAATCGAGGAAGAGCTAAAAAACAGAGCAGAGAACAAGAGAGTAGAGGCTGCAGAGGAAAAGCCATCTTGGGGTTTCAGTCTGTATTCTAAAAGCAACAGGGGCCGTGGAGCCCTGTGTGAGCTGAGAGTTCCTCTTGTTTAGAGCAAGGGAGGCCTTCATTTCTTATGTACTAGGGGTGGGCAACACCAAGATCTGTAGCTTTTGCTCTTACATTTTACCGAATGTGATTTGCAGTCACGCGAGGAAATTGGCCTTTATCTTATTTATTTACTTATTTATTTATTTAGGTGGAACCAGGGATTGAACTTAGGCCCTTGCGCTTGCCAGGGAAGCGCTTATTCTACTGAGCCATCTCCCTAGGCCTGGCTTTATCATGTCTGCAGCCCAATTGACTCTCAATTCTTTACAGATTTCTTAGGTTGTTTTGCACTAGAAAATCAAAGCTTCGTTTTCTAGACAAGGTAAGCTTAGGGAGACAGAGTGGTTCCCCTCCAGACATAGCAAGCTCAAAGCAAGTGCCCAGTTCTTGTGCCCCCCTGACCTGGGTTGTCCACCTAATGATATTCAGAAGGCTTTTGGCCTGCCTAGGCCTCCGTAGGTGGCTTTTGGCCTATGCAGGTCGCCGTAGAGCTCACGAGGGGAGGAATCTTTGCCTTATCCAGTCTATATCACTGGAAGCTTGCTAGTTATCTGATTATGTTTGTTGGCTACTCTTGGTTGGTTGAGTGCAAGTTCTTCTTTCCTTTGGTCTCACCATTCATAAGAAACAGCATTGATTTCGCTTAGATCTGCAAATCACTCCTAGCTTAGCACTCCTGTGACACCTAACTGGTTTTTTTTTTGCTCAGGAGTGATTCAGTCCTAGTCTCCAGTTTAATTTACTTTAATCTTTTTTGGGGGATGGGGATTGCCTTTGGGGATTGAACCCAAGGCCTTTCCACTGAGCCACATTCCCAGACCTATTAAAAAAAATTGTGTGTGGGGAGGGATGCTGGGGAGCTAGCGCAGTAGAATAAGTGCCTGTCTGGCAAGTGCAAGGTCCAGAGTTCAATCCTTGAAAAAAAAAAAATTCTACATTTTGAAACCAATTCTTGCTAAATTGCCCACGCTGGCTTTGAATTTACAGTCCTCCTGCCTCAGCCTCCCGGAGTGCTAGGATTGCAGACATGCACTACCACCCTGGGCTTTCACTCACTTTAACAAACATAAATATGCCTTCAATGGCTCCATCTGATTCCCTGGAAACAGAGATTTCCAAAGCCTGGGCCTTCTAGATTTTCTCCCCGATAGTTCTCCTGGGTTTGACGCCGCTGCTCTGGTCTTTGAAGGCCCTGGGGGCACATCTCTGCACTCCGTTCCTGGAAAGTACTCCCCTGCTCGAGTCCCATGGGTGCAGGGGACAGCAAGATGTGGTTTCACGGTCGTCACACAGACAACAGGAACCAGAATCTTCTGAGAATTGTTTGCTCTTCTCTGAAGCAAGGCTGGCTGATCAAGGCCTGCACACACCCGGGGAGTCCCTTCCTCTCACACAGAGCCTGGAGCTGTCACCAGTATCACCCACTGCGGACCTGCATACTGCAGCTGGGGCTCACATCCAGAGCTCCTCCCACTGCGGGCCCTGAGCCTTATGGTATAGCTCCTCCGTGCCAGCACGGGCTCGAGGTGCAGGAGATGCGAAGTGTGTGCGTCCTGAGGTTGTGCAGGTCCCGCGGCCACTGAACCCTGCATGCGGGGTGAAAGTGAACACCAGTGACACCTGCACACCAGTGCCTACTGCCATGGCCTACCAATGCGTGATGCATTGTATCAGAACCTTGAATTTCACTGAAGGGTGGTACGTCGCCAGACACCGCGAAGCTGGGTGGCAGGCCAGGTGGCCCTGCCCACCACCTTGGAAAACAATGTATGGGAGGTGAGGCCTGGCCTTCTCTGTGGCCCTGAGCTCACGTCTGGTGCAAAGCCACGGGGCTGACCTGAGGTGACCCCGCCATGCTCCCCACTGCTGTGCTCTGCCTGGGCCGTGCAGCCAGCCAACCATCATTGTCACCACAAGTTCATTTCTCCTGGGAAGATTCTCCAGATGTTGCCCCTCCCGCGTGCTCACCCCAGGGTGACATCTACTGCCCTGTGTCACAACACTCCATCTACTTGTTTACTCACTGTCCTCCCCAGTTGAGGAACAGCCACAGGAGGGCAAGAGCCCAGCTAGTTTAGGTGGTGCAATAATTCCAGCGTTGCGAGAGGCCGAGGCAGGAGGATCACTGCAAATTCCGAGGCCGGCCTGGGCTACATAGTGAGTTCAAGGCCACCGTGAGCTACATAGTGAGACCCTGTCTTAAAAACAAAAACCAACAAATAAAAAGCCCCCAGAGCTGTTGGCTTTGTGCTGTCAGTGCATCCAGACTGGGCATCAGAGCTGACTGGGTGAACCAGTGAAGAAGGAGAAACAAGATAGACAGGTCCCGGCCAAACATGTGGCCCCGGGGCCTACAAACCCCACTACTGGGGAGGCTGAGGCTGGAGGATCACAAGTTCAAAGCAAACCTGGGCAACACAGAGAGACCCTAACCCAAGATAAAACTTAAAGAAACCCGGTGGGCTGTAAGCCTGCAGTTTCAGCTCTTGGGAAGCTGAGACTAAAAGATGGTTTTGAGTTCAAGGCCAGCCTGAGCCACATGGCAAGACTGTCTCATACCTAAATAAAGCCGGGGATGTAGCTCGGCCCTGCTGCGTTTGCCTACCATGCATAAGGCCCTGGGTTCTGTCCCCATTGCCACAAATGAACTGATGAGCAAGCAGGTCTTGCCCTGTGGGATTTGTAATCCATCTCCCCAGGGAGGCTCTGATTGCTGTTTAAAGGACCTGTGGTTGAACCCTGAAAAGCAGAGACACTGGATTTGCAGAGCCCTGCAAGTCTATGTTGTGTCTTCCAGTCGGGCCCCTGTCCCTACCTTGTCATGGTTGAGATGGGAGGGCCAGTCTCTGTTTCTCTTTTCACTGCCTTCTAGGGCGGGTCCCCTGCTGCCCCGATGTCATACTCGGAGGGTGATGGCCTCTGGGTGGGTCCACCCTAACCAGGGTTCCTCCCCAGAAGGTTTCCATAAGGTTTTTGGTGTTTTCATGACTGAAGAATCGCCCAACAGGTCCCTATCACACTGTCACCCAGTCTTGATCAACACCGTCACCCAAGCTGTCACAAACAAGGGAGTTTGAGCCATCACGTGGCCCAGGCTGAGTAACCACATTCTCGCTTCCTTCTTCCACACAGTGTCGTTGGGGGTTGGCAGGTTCTGAGGCACGGCAGGGGGTGCCACACAGTGCCTGGCAGAGTGGGCTGGGGCCTTGTCACCAAAGCAAAGAAGTCTCTGCTAGGCCGGGAGGCAGCTGTCCCATGCTCTGCTGAGCACAGTAAGTGCTGGTTTGCAAATACCACAGGGAGTGGCTAGGGACCCAAGGGACCAGGGGACTAGGGGACCAGCCTACCAGCTGCTGGGGGCCTAGGGCAGGACCTCTGGGCACCGCCTGAGCAGCAGCCCCTTCCATGGGTGGACCAAAATCCATGGTCTTCCTGGAGTCTGTAGCTTTATCAGGCCTCTTCCGGTTCCTGATCCCTCAGCCTCCAGTCTGCCCTCTCCGCTGGCCTCCCTGCAGCTGCTGGGATGGGGCATTCCGAATGGGAACTGCGGGAGGTTGGAGGAGGCCAGGGCTTTTCCTTGGCTACCACCCCACCCCTCCATTTCTTGGGTGGGAAACTGAACCCCAGAGAGCTGATGAGAGTTGCTTAGGGACAGAACTGAGATTTGGTCTGGAGGGGGCCCAAGACGAGGAGCCACTTGGGCCTCTGTTAAAGCTGCAGATTACACAGCCATGGAAAGAGCATTCTTCCACACTTCTATGGGACCAAGGAAGTGGCACGTATCCATGGCCAATCAGTGAGATATTAGAATTATGATACTGTAGTTAGCAAGAGAGAAAATAGTAAAAATAAGCTTTAAGACACTCTTGTTAATTTATATTTGGGCTACTTTGGGGCAGTAAATGAGAATGATAAAGGCTAAAGCTGCTTTCCCCTCTGTGGGCCCTGGGAAACACACACACACACACACACACACACACACACACACTCACATGCACGCATATGCACATACAACATATACTCGCATACACACACACACACACACACACACACACACACACTTGCACCACAAGACTCAGGCTCCTGCACCTAGAATTCTCTCTCTCCCTGACCTCTCTCCTCCTTCTTTACCCATCCCTGACCTGGAGCCCCCTAGGGCTGGGCCTGGCAGTGAGCTCAGGAGGTGTCTCCCCGGGGCTGCCCAGAGCCACACCCTGCCCTGGGGATGGGGATGTCCCCCAGCAGCTGGGAGAGGGGAAGCCCTGACAGCTGGAGGGCCAGGCAGGGCAGGGCCCCCCCAGGGGCTGGGAGAGGGCTCGAGCCCCATGGCAATGGGCAGGCCCCCTTCTGCAGGTGAGATAACTGAGGCCTGGAGGAGAGGAGCGGCTCTCCACTTGGGACAGGGAGGCCGCCTGTAGGAGATGGAGAGCTTGGAGCTGACCTCTGGCTGCAGGGCACTCGTGACCATAGTGTCTGGGCCTGGCTCTGGGCTCCCTACGCTGGGCTGGAGCTGGAAGGCAGCAGAGGGCTCAGCAGGCAGATGGGATGGCGTGTGTGTGTGTGTGTGTGTGTGTGTGTGTACATGCTTGTCCATCTGACTGTCTACACAGGTGTCTTCAGAAAGCTGTCCCCTCTTAAAATGTAAGCGGGCAGAGTTCTCATGCTCATTTGTGCCCAGTACCTCACATCTGAATTCAAAGCACTCCCCGTCTGTGGCCTCTCGAAGGGCCCCACAATGATGGGACACAGTTCCAGAACATTCTGTGGTGCTTGAACGGCCCAGGTCTGGGTGGGAAGTAGGAAACGTGTCTACAGAGGCACTTTGAGAGGGTGGGGGGCTGATGATAGGGGTTCAGTGTCAGTTGACAAACATGGCAGGAAAGTCTGGAGACGGAGGTACCGAGTCGCGCAGCAGGCTGCCCTGGCTGGCCAGGCACTCGGTGAATCCAGGCAAAGCCAGGCCTGTTGCTGCTGGGGCCCCACTGAGTTTCTGTCTTCCAAATGCCTGAAATCTGGCGGGGATGGCAAAGGACAGAAAGCCACAGAAATCTGTGCGCAACGGGGACAAATGGCACTGGAGGTGCATGCGCAGAGGTGCCCACATGTGTCCTTCTGTCCACTGAGTCTTGGGCATGTGGCATAGTCAGTAAGACACCGTGTGCTGTCCTCTTGGCATGGGAATGGAGTTTTAGAAAGCAAATAGTAGAAAAGGTTTAAACAATGGAAGGGAGCCAGTTGTGGTGGCACCAGCCTGTAATTTTAGCTACTCAGGAAGCTGAGGCAGGAGGATCACAGGTTTGAGTCCAGTCTGGGCAACTTAGCGAGACCTTATCTCAAAATAAAGTAAAAAGGGTGGGGCATAGCTCAGTGATAGAGCACTTGCTGTAAAACCTGGGGTTCAATCCCAGCCCAAAGAGGGAGGGAAGATGCAAACTGGGCAGGAGGCAGTCCTGGACACTTCTAGGAGGAGGGAGTACTGGCTCTGAGGTGGACGCAGCCTTCTTTACAGCAGCGGAGGGGCTGCGGCTGGGGTGACCTCTGCAAGGAGACTGTGGGATCCAACCTCTGCTTCCTGTCTTCCTGGCTGTGTAGCTAGAGTCCAAGTGGGCCTCAGTCCCCCCGCCTTTTGCATGGTGTTAGTAACGGTTCCCAGCCCTTTGAGGGGTGAACGCCTCATGTACAGGACACAGAGCTGGGCCTGGCAGGCTGTCTGCACTCAGTAGGTGTGGATCCCAAGCAGGAGAAGGCAGGGGCTGTGGGCTGCAGCCGAGGTACCCCACGAGGTTGGCTGTGTCACAGCCTCTCCCAGGGGACAGAGTCCCTGGCCCTACATGCAGAGTGAGGGCAGCAGCTGGCATCCCTGAGTGCTTATTGTGTGCTAAAGTGTCCACCCGCCCACCCCGCCCACCCCACCCACCCTACCGATGCCACCAGAGCGCCCAGCTACGGTCTGCTCCCCACTAAGCGGCAGTTAGATTGGAATTTTCTCTGCAGCAGAAGCCTTACTCTGAAGTTCGGGTTTTTCTCCGGGCGGCAACTATATGATAATGTAGGCTTCCTGCCGCATCCCACGTAGACAGGCTGAGCCAGGCCGCCCCGCTGCCCAGCATGTCTGGGCACTTTGCTCCAAGGCTGGGGCGCAGCTGCACTGCCAATCAGCAGCATGTGCGTTCGGGTTGTGCTCCCTAAGTTCTCAGAGTTGAGACCTTATGCAGCTCCCCAGGTCATACAGCTCCTCAGGGGCAGGGCTGGAACAGAAGTGGTTTGAAGGAGACCCCCCAGTCAGACCTGCAGAGTGGCTCGGAGGCTACCTCTATCCTACCTGATGGGTCAGTGCTTTCCTTTAACCCAAACCCTGAGAACCGCAGGCCTTTGGGTTCTAAGGTTCTAAAACTTTGCATGCTGGGCTTTGGGTCCCAGGGGCGTCATTCCTTTTGTTTTTTATGTTGAGACAAATTCTCCTCAGTTGCCCACACTACAGTAGTCTGGAGCTTGCAATCCTCCTGCCTCAGCCTCCCAGGTAATTGGGTTTTACCATGCCTGACCCTAAAGATTTACTTATTTACTTATATATTTGTTTCTTTATTGTG
>NDGN011414959.1:0-10023 GCA_002564285.1 Tympanoctomys barrerae
GCAGGAAGCTCTCTGCACACTCACTGGAGCTGGGGTGGGACTGGGTCTGGGGGTACCTGGAACAGGGCAAAAATTCCTACTCGGCGGGCGGGGTCAGGGAGGAGCGGCGGGGTGGTGGGGGGCGTCTGAACGGGGTGGGAGAGGGTCTGGCCCACCCTGCGCCTTGGCTGGGAGTGGTCCCGCGGGCGCAGGCTAGCAGGAAGCTCTCCGCACACTCACTTTAGCTGGGGTGGGACTGGGTCTCATGAAGGACTCTTGATAGCATGTTTATTTAGGCAACACAAAAATACAGTCTGGTTGCAACATCATGGCAGATTGTAACACATAGGAGTAAATATAAGCTCTAAATTAAAGATACTTCCTGACAATTGTCAATTCTTAAGATAACAAACTCTAAGAATTAAAGATAAAAGAAGACAAAAAATGATTTGAAGTCTTTCTTTGTGTAGATGTCTTTGTGTGTGATCTCTATTTTTATTGTGGCAAGAACTATTGCATCTATGCCAAACCAGGTAGAAGAAAGCTCTGCACCAAGGAGTTGAAAGTCAGCTAGCTGTATAAATGCCAGTGGGATGGTGGGAACCAGGTCCAGAGTCTGGTGACTCTGCCTAGAGCAAAATAGAAACTTACATGCATTTTGTAATCCAGAACTATAAAATCAGTTAATAGGTTACTTTATCATTGGTTACATATATTTGGTCCCACATTGTCAAGCAGATGAGTACAGGGCAGGTTCAGTTAGAAGAGGCCATTCATCATGTGGCAGGAAGGGCTGGGGTAAGTCAGGGTCTGGGCAAGTGGGTAAGAGTTAGTGCATCCTTGACAGGGTAGTCTGCCCTGGGTAGATGGTCCTCAGAACGAGCTAGGAAACAGGATATGTTTGCAGGCCATTGGCCACCATACACCTGGTCAGATAGAGCTGACTCAAATCATGTTTGAGATGCAGCTCAGTAGTTGAGTCAAAGCTGGTTAAGTCTGATGGCCCAAGTATGAAATTTTAAATTTTTCTACTACAGACTAATAAAATGTAAAAATAGAATCTAGTACTTTGTCAGTTTTCATAAATACACACTTAAGAAGAATATGCTTGTGTTCATATTTGTTAGGTGTATGGTTCTATATGTACCTACCATTTTGTTGTCTAAATCTTCAACATATTCATTAAATTTTTATTTTCTTGTTATATCAAGAACTGGGAGAAATACTTTAAACATGGTATGTTAAACTTTCCCATTGTGATTATGTGATAGTAAATATGGTTTTGCTCATATATTATCAAATTTCATATAGCAATGTGGATGCACCTTCACAGTTATCCACTATGCAATCAGTATGCCTCTTTACCCTACTACCACTTTTAATCTTAAAATGCATTTTGTCTGATATTAAGTAATAATGTATCTTCTTTTACCTCTTTTTAACTGTTTACTCATTTGATTATTCTACCAATATTCCATATTCATTTGCAGTTTGAATGTTTTGAAGATCTTAGTATTAAATCTGTTTCATTATTTTTGATGTTGCAAACTATTTTTTTTAAATTCCATTTTATTTGTGAATGTTTAGTTTTGTGATTTTTGTTCTGGTTTTCAATATTGATTGCCTTCTCCTTAATTTGAGTTGAATTTGCTTTTCTTTCAGCATTTTACTCAGTAACTTAGATCTTATTTTCTAATACCACAAGCACTTAAAGCTATATATCCCTGCAATCGCTCTGCTTTATATTGTCTCATAAATTTTAATCTGTGTAAGTTTGAAACACATTCTAATGTTCTTGTGATTTCTTCTTTGTTTCACTGTTTATGTAGGAGTGTGTTATTTAATTTTTAATTGCTAGAGGTTTACCTATATATTTAATTTTTGTGGATTTATAATTTAATTCCAATTTGGAAACAACATATTCTGAAATTTTGATTTTTGGAAAACATTGTTTATTTTATATCTTGCATATGTTCTGTCATAGTGAGTAGTCTGTGTGTTCTTAAAAAGGTGTCTGTATACTACTATTGTGGAATTGTCAATTACATCAAGATGGTTTGATGTTTGTCTTAGTTACTATTCTCTCATTGCTGGGACGAATACCTGACACTCAAACTGAACGAAGAAAAGGTTTATTTAGCTTCAGTCCATATCCAGCTGGGTCCAAGGCAGAAGAACAGAAAGCAACCTTTCATGGCAGTGGCAAAGAGCAAGAGCAAAAGGGAGAGGTAGCAGCAGCTCAAGCAGCTAGCTTCTCTTCCCACCTAACATTATAATGCAAATTACCTGCCCCAGGGCAGGCACAGCATCCATACCCACAGTAATCAATCACAAATTCGGAGGCCATCCCAAGACTGCATGAGGCTTTGGGGGGGCACCTATACACAAACCATAAGAGTATTGTTCTTTAGATTATCTTTCTCTTTATTGATTTAGTTGTCCTCTATTAATATCAGTTATTGAGATGGTGTTATTAAAAATCTCCAATAGTGAGTATTGGCTTGCTAATTTCGCCTTGTATTTTTACCATATTTGCTTCCTGAGTTTTGAGTCTATATTTTTAGGTGAACACATATTTCAGATTTTATGTCTTCTTAATGAACTGAGTCTTGTAGCTTTATAAATATTCGACTTCATGTCTTGACATACATTTTGTCTTAAAGTCTATTTGCCTTATGTTAATATACTCACATCAGTTTTCCTATGCTTCCTGTTTACACTCTACATTCTTCTTCATCCTTGTAAGATATTTATCTTTTTCACATTTAAGTTCACTACCTTGTAGGCAGTTCATACCTACTAAGGCATATCTTCTTAATTCTCATAAGATCTGCTTTGCAATTGGAGTATTTAGTCTAAGGATTGACATAGTCTAAGAGAGAGTAAATATTTTAAGCATGGCAAGCCATTCAGCTTTTGTCACAACTACTGAACTGTGCCATTGTGGCACCAAAGCAATCACAGGCAATCAGTAAGTGAAGATAAAGCTAATTTCAGTGGAAAGTCCTGTACCACTTAAGCCACGAATGCATGCTGAGAAGTGCGGTTAGGTGGTCGCCTCATCGTGTGAATGTCATAGAGTGTGCTCACCCAAACCTGTTTGGTATAGCCTTGTATGCACCTTGCCTCTATGGCGTAGCCATTGTACCTAAGATAAAGATCTGTGCTGCTTGTCACAGCAGTGAATACTCTAGGCAGTCATACCACAGTCACTGGTATTTGTGTATTTAAGCCTATCTGAGAAGAGAAAATGCATAGTAACCATACAGTATGAACCATATAAGGCATTCACCGTGAAGGAAGTGCTTAGGACTAGAAGTTGTTCTGAGGGAGTCAGGGAGAGAAAAGTAAGTGTAAGTCTCTCACAGGATCCTACACTGTTGTAAACTTTGTAAGGGCTGCACATTTACCCTACATGAACTCTATTGACATTTTTCCTTCTTTAATAAATTAAAATTAGCTTCCTATAATGTTTTTACTTCATAGTTTTAAACATTTTAATATTTCACAAGTTTTAGAGTCTTCATATTAATGTTTTAGTGAAAACAAATGTATTGTATAACTGCACAGTAATATTTTATATTCTTATTTTTGAAGCTTTCTTTTTTAAATTATCCATTTTACTCTTTAATTTTTTTCTTTTCTTTCTTTCTTCCTTTCTTTCTTTTTTTGGTGGAACCAGGGATTGAACTCAGGTCCTTATGCTTGCCAGGGAAGTGCTTATTCCACTGAGCCATCTCCCTAGCCACTACTTTTTAATTTTTAAATAAAATCTATGACATAAACACATATATTAGCCAGGGTGTGCACAGGGATGCTATCATCATTGTTCTTCTCTACCTTCACATCTTCTGGGAGGGCCTCAAAGGCAGTGAAATAAACGGAGCTGCCACATCTTCTGACCTCCTCACAATGCTTTCTGAAGAACCTTTTGGAGGCTCTTTTATAGTTACTAGTGCAAAATAACAATGAAAAGTATTGTATTGTTTGCTGCCAATATTTTCTCACTTTTTATGATAAAGAACCTATTTTATTTTACTTTTCAAGGATAATTTCATTGAATATAAAATTCTGAAATGTTTTTGTTTCAGCATTGTTAAGATATTCCACTGTTAGTTGAATTGCCTTATTGTAAAGTCAATGATTTAAAACAATTTTTTCCTCAATGTGGTAGCAATATTTCTTTTTATCTTTATGTGTATGTATTATTGTAGATATATGTATAAGTGTGTGTAATATATATATATATTTTTTTTTAGAAAATTAACTGTGGTGTTCTTTGATATAATTTTCTTTGATTTTATCATTTTAAAAATTTTCTCAAATTGTTGAGTCTGTTAATTCATTTTTCCCATTGAATTGAGTATGTTTTAGCTATTATTATTATTATTATTATTATTATTATTATTACCATATTGGAAATGAATCCAGGGTCTTTGTACTTAGCTATATGCCCAGCCACTTTAAAAATTTTATATTGAGACAGGGTCTTGCCAAGTCCCTCAGTGTCCCAGGCTGGGCTCCAATTTGCGATCCTCTGCTTCAGCCTCGTAGCGTGCTGGGGACACAAGCACGTTCTACCACTCACGGCCTACTATGTCTTTAAATACTTTACAATTGATTTTGTTTTCTCTCTGAGGCTATTGCTGTATACATCAAATCACTACTGTATCACAGAACCCTGATATGATTTAATCATTTTTGTTCAATCATTTTCTGCCTCTGTTCTTCAGATTACCAAATTTCTCTCACTCCCAGCTTCACTCTCTATCACTATCATTCCCAATTTGCTGTTGAATTTTATATTTTATTTATGTTTCTTTCAGTGTTAGAGTTTCTGTTTACTGTTTTAAACCACTTTTATTTCTCTTCTGAGGCTATCTGTTCCTTCATTAAAATTATATTTTCTTTCAGTTCTCTGACTCATTTCCTTTAGTTTTCCAAATATATTTTAGTAGCCGAATTAAAGTTATCTGCTAAATGCAAGACCTATATCATCTATGGATCAGTCTCCTGTTTAAAAATTTATTTTAAAGAAAACAAAAAATAATTAAAAACATTAGAAATGATACAGGATTCAAAAAACAAGATGATAGGAAGTAAACAACGGTTGTTAATTGCATATTTGTGTCTTCAAAGTAGTTATTAAAATGAGTCAGTCTCTTTTCATGTCTTTTTCTTTTTCTTCTTTGCTTTTTATTTATTGTATGTCAGATTTTGTTCTTACATATCTGGCAAAAATTACTAAAAAGTTCCTGAATGTTCCTAAGGTGTATTTTTAGGGTTTGCATTTTGTTAGGTAAGATCTTTGGAAAACGTTTTCTGCCGAGAGCAACCATAACTTGGTGCTAATTAACCTCTGGGATCTACCTCTCCTGCAGATCTTATAAAAATAAATGTATTCATTATGTATCACCAATGTGTATTAATAAATAGATATATTATTGAAGAGAAAGATTTAAGGGTAAAAAAGATCTGTGAGGACACAGAACATTACTGATCTTCTCGCACCGCAGCTCGGCTTGGCTCTTGACGCAGCCTGTTTCTCAGGTGGCACCTGTAGCGTCAGGACGTACTAGTGTGACATCTCCACTCTGGCTGGCACAGACTCCAGTTTTCATGGCAACTGTTTGACATCTACCATCTATAGTATGTCCTTAACCAGAAGCAGAAACTACCTAAAAACCTGCATGTGTTCCTGCCCAGGCCATGGGTAACCCTGTCCTTGACCAAGAACTCACAGGGAGTTGTACTGAGACATTGGAAATTTCCTTTCTGAACAGCATTTTGGCTTCTTGCTTTGCTTATCCCATTTAGCTTGTTCCCCTTACACCTTCACCTCTGCCTTCAGATTACAGCATCCCTTGTGCTTTGCTTGGATCCCAGCTTGGTTTACTTAATCTCTAAGCAAGATCCGGGTGGGACCAGCATGATAGCTCAATAGTCTAAAGCACCTTCTTAGGCAAGTGCGAGGACCACAGTTCAATCTTTGGCACCACATATTGCGCCAGCCCTGCTCCCAGGGTGGGCTGAGCCAGCCACAAAAAAATAAAATAAAATAAAAATAAAATAAAATAAAATAAAATAAAATAAAATAAAACAAATAAAGTAAAATAAAAAGATCTAGGTGATCATGGACTTTCCCTTTGCTCATGAAGTGCAGCTTTGTGCTGCATGTAAAATGCCTTTAAAGGGGATGCCCCTCATGTCTGTTGCTAATCTTTCTGGGTTTTTTTCTGGAGTGGACTAATTTAGAACTAGTTTTTTCCATTGCAGCCATAAAAATAAGTTCTTTATCCCTTCATTATGATTGAGGTCTTCTCTTCTCTATACTTCTTTGAAGTTGATATACTTGATTACTATTTTTTTTTTAAAGAAATTAACCTTAAGCCTTTGTTGGAATACTTACAAGTTAGAGTTAATTCATCTCTGTTGTCTCCTCAACAACTTAAACATAATCTGAATTTAACCACCTTCTGTTTTTTTTTTTTTTTGGCATAAAAATTAAGTTCTACTTTGTTTTGTTATTCATTTAATTAAATATTATTATTAACATTTTCAATAGTAATTGTTATTTTAAAATCTGTTTTAGCCCTTCTTATATCTCATACTTCTTATCTGGAATTATTTTCTTTCTGCCTTAAATCTGTCCTTTACAGTTTTCTGAGGCATAGAGCTGTGCTTTGCCTAGGTATGTTTTGATACAACTATATACTTGACTCTCACCCTTAAATCATGTTGGGAATGGGGCAAATGATAGGGTTTTTCTCTGTTCCTACATAGTTAAACTACAGTCATCTAGCACCAATTTCTGCCTTGTGAATGCATTGCTGTTCTTTTTGTGATTTCCTCATTGATGATGGTCTTAGTTTCCAGTTCTTGGAGTCATACTCAACATGCGAATGCTCAGTTTTGTTAGCTGAAATCATAAAATAAGAAATTAATCAAACAACATAGAGAAAACACAGGTAGTCAAAGATGTGATAGTGTAAGATTCATTTTTGTCCCACAGGAAACTCTACAACTTCAGATACCACAGAAATACCCTCATTGGTGCAAGGGGACCATTATAAATCATGAGCCTGCAGTGGTCAGTCACCCAGAGGAAGAGGAGAGGGTCTGAGATGTTTCCACTGAGTTGAAAATGATGATGGAAAGGAGGCTGAATGCTCTGGGAACAGGAATCTGATCAGACTACCAAAAGCCATTCTGTAATTTTTGGGTAATTTTAGGATATCTTTATCTGAGATAGTCTACTGTTTCCCTTATGTATCTAGGTACAAAATTCTTATTTTCTTGTTTGGAAAATATTATACACTTAAAAATTTCATAAGTTTCAATTACGGATTGATTTGAAGGATTGTCTTTTGTTGGTGGAAAAAAATGGAGATTAAATGTTTCCTTGAACTTTTTGACCTGTTTGCCTCCCTCGTCTCCCCATGTCCTGGCCTTGGCCTCTCCATTTTCTCTTACTTTTTCATTAAAGACTTGTATTGGTTATTTGTTGAATCTTTGTGCTATCCTGACTTACCTGTGTTTCATTTTTTTTTTCTGTCTTTGTTGCCTTTTATGTAATCATTGAAGTATATCTTGCAGTTCATTAACTCTCTGAAGTTGTATGTAATTTCTCAATTGATGCATATTCTACAATTTCATTTGAGATTGCTATTTTATAGAATGTTATTGCTAGTAATTTTATTTTTAATATGTATTTTTCTAATTTCCAGAAGTTATTTTTAGGCTCTTAGAATTCTAATTGGTTTTTATATCCCATCATTCCTTTCTCATATTTTCAGTTGTCTCTCGGGAATTTTAAACCTATTCAATTTATCTTTTATATCTGACATTCAAAGTCTGAATTCCTCCCTGGTGCAATTCAACTGTTTGTTGATTTTTTTTTTTTTTGAACTCTTCTTCATGAAGGCCTTCTTCTACTTTGTGTGTTGTTGGATTATGAGCTCAGTTTTGGTTTATTTAAAGTTTGAAAATTCTGAGAGCTCTGAGGTTATATTCTTCTTGAAAAAGTTAATTTTTTTTAAAAGTTAATGTTTTCTAGTGAAGGTCTTTGGAGCTTAATACTTGGTATAAAGATAATCCCAAAAGCTATTTGGGGAAAGAATATGGTTTATGCATTTTTAGATTTTTCTTTCCCTCTATTCACATCCAGTGATGCCACAGATAATTTCTCCTTTGTTACTTATCCTTATTGGAAGGTTTTTTTGGTTGTTAGTTTTCATTTTTTCCAAATACTCCACCCTTTTGGACTTGGGGGTAGTCCAAATTTTAACTCTTTTTTCTTTGGGAAGCATAAAGCTGTGCTTACTGTTTCCTGTGAGGCTATTACGAAGCAATCAATGTCCTACTATTAGTGCCATCAGGCACGCCACACCTCTGTGCTGGAGCGCTGCCGCTGCTGTAACTCTTCCTTCACGTTGTGGAATGGGACCATTCTTACTTTTAGTGAGCGAATAGTTCACTATTCAAATATTTCAAAGCATATTTGCTTATTTTATTAAGTATTTTTAAATGTTTTGAAGAAGATGGACTTTTCAGAATTATTACTGGTTGTGTTTCCAAAAGCATAAATCTTCTTATTCAGTACTATATAGTGTATGTTCTCTTTCTGAATTTTTTTTTTTTTTGTGTGTGTGTGTGTGTGTGTGATTCTTTGTTAGTGAAATATGGTGATATTCAACTATAATTCAAACTTTTCTGATTTCTTTTTCTGTTCAATTACTTTTTAAATTTTTATTATTATTATCATTATTTTTTGTATTTTTAGGGAAGGGTCTCGCATGGTGTTCAGGGTCTCACTACTAGATTGGACTCCTAGTGATCCACCTGTTTACAGCCTTCCAAGAGCCACCATGCCAAGTCTCAATTGCCAGCTCAGCACGCCCCAGGGTGGGGCTGGCACAGCAGACCCAGGATCGAACCCCCAGCCCTTGTGCCTGCTTCTAGGTGCCTTAATCTGCTGAACTATTTGGCCAGCCCCAATTACTTTTGTTTATGTCCTTTATTCCAGCTTGTTGTTGTTGTTTCTAGAAAAATATGGGTAAAAATTGGAAACCTTTGTATCTCGCCCTGGAAGACACCAAATTCTTTGTACATTTACACTCCCCTCTCCTCCTCCCCCAGTAGCTGGTCTTTGTTTTATTACCGCCCCTTTCTGATCCATGTATATCATATTATGTGAGATACCATCTGCCTGAAAAAAGACTTTGTGTGGATTATTGGGAACATTGTAGCTGTTTCTGTGTTTTTTCTTACCTTGGAGTCTGGTTCTGAATTATGAGAGGAAAAAGAATAATTATGATACATTGTAGTTTGTGTACAATATATGTTGATAACGTTTTATTAAAGGGACATCTTTTTTCCGCAAAAAAGTAATAATTTAGCCTAATATTTTACTGTTAGTCATTTTGTACACACAACATTGCTTACTATATTTTTGTATTTATTTTAATGAATTACACATGGAGACTATCTACTGATAGAACTGTCCTCTTCAGGCTAAGCCAGAAATGTTATGAAACTGGGGAAAGTTTTCTTCACATATCTTTTAATAAGTATGAAGAAGAATAAGTTATATAAATATTATCATATGTTTGGTTTAAGCAAAGATCAATAAAATGTGTCAATAGCTTTTCTCAAATGGAATGTGCCATTTTAGTCATAAAATTATTTTTTATTTCATAAATTTTGGTCAAATAGATTAATTTATTGACGTTTTCTGCCTTGCTACTAAAAGTTCTCAATTTTTGATGCCTTTCTAAGTTTCTAATATCCCTCTTCCTGTCTGTTTCTGTTTGTGATGGTTTTCTTTCTAGTGTAAGGGGTGTGCACTAGTGCATTATATTGGCAAGTTTTTGAATTTCATCCTTATTTATTTTAGTATGCATCTTAAAAGATAAGAAATTACCTTACACAACCATAATATGGTTATCTCATCTAACAGAATTTAAACTAACTCTGTATTACCACTGTTATAGTTTGTGTCTAGTTGTCCCCCCAAAGCCTCATGCAGTCATGGGGTGGGGACTT
>NDGN011414968.1:0-11666 GCA_002564285.1 Tympanoctomys barrerae
GTCTGTCTGTCTGTCTGTCTGTCTGTCTGTCTGTCTTTCTTTCTTTCTTTAGTGGTATGGTACTGGGGATCAAACTCAGGGCCTTGTGCTTGCCAGGCAGGCACTAATGCTACAGAGCTATCTCCCTGGCCCTAAAATATCTTCTAATAGATGTAAAATTGTGGCTTGAGAGTTCCTGATCCTTTGCAGAGAGGTTCATAAAGTCAGAAATCATGGATTGATGAAAAATGCTCTCAAAATAGAGGATAGAGCATTGGATTTTTATGTAATTTATAAAAAGCTCATTGATGCCCTTTCAGCTTCCATATGACAGCTAACCTTTAAGACATGCTGTCTCTTGTTAGTGTGGTGTCGTATCTACAGGGGTCTGAAGAGATCATGAAAACGCTTTCCCTTTCCAACATCATATCTACATGAGGCCAGGTTCTCTTCAAATGCTTGAAGCAAGACCTATCATACACATTGAATGCAGAAGAAGAGAATCCAGCTGTCTTTTAGTAAGCAAGATAATAGCCTTACAGAAATGTAAAACGTTAAAGAATATTTTAATAAGGTTTTTCAGTTGGGGAGATAGTTTTAAAAGTGTGATGTTTAGCACTCAATAAGCTATTTTTAAATAAGCGAAAACATTAGTTTTAGAGACCCAGGCATGAAGAACTGCTGGTCTTCTCTCTTCTATAGAGTTTGGAGGTTCCTGGAGAAAAAGTATATTCCGTTATTTTAATTAGACTCAACATTATTCTCAGAAAGGAGTATGCTATTCAAATAAGAAAAAGACTGTCACCTAGATTAATTTTCAGGCGGAAAGAAGTGACTGATGGCTCGGAGGTGTGTGTTGTCTTTGTTTCAGTCCGTGGGCCTTCTGCAAGAGCAGTGATGAAAGCCATCTGTCTGTTAACGATTCCCAGTAAAAGGGGTCGGCTGTGTGCTGAACTGTGAAGTAGATCGTGACAAAGCTAAACGTGAAGCCCTCCAGGTGGACACTAGGCCTAGTTGTGTCTTGCAGGTCAGACTTGCCCTGTCAGCTGAGGGCGCAAACGGAACGATGGCCTCAGCCGAGTCTCGCCTTCTCTCAGCCTCAGTTTCCTCACTTAAAGTGACGTGGAAGCCAATCCTGTGTGAAGGTGCCAGTGGCGTTACCGAGTGCTGTATACTTTGCAATGAAGAATCAAAGTCAGTCATGAGTTATTCACTAATCTGGTTTTAACTCCCGCCCCAAAAGTCTCAGTAGTTTTCATAATAGTCTAGATAGATACCCTTACCATTTACTATTTTTAGGTAAAAGTGAAAGGAGGGTGAAATTCCATTTTACTTAAAATAATGAAATAGTTACTTCTCTTTAAAAAGTGATCCATATTTGTGATATATAATATTTGTACTCGGCTTTGGGGAATCGGAATATATATGTCACAGCTTGATCACATTTCATCTCCTTTTCCTCTCTTTCTGTGCCTTAAATTCCTTCTGTGACTCCAGAAATTCTGCCTTTTTCTACCATCTCTAATCAGATCTTTTCTTTTATAAAATCAACTTAGGATGAATCCCTTATTCTTTTTATAGACATTATTCCTCTTGAAAACAGGCTACTCCTGTTGACATAACACCAGCCCTTTATGGCGATAATCCTGGTCGTTCTGACAGCATCCCGGCAGATGATAAGCCTGGCTTAGACTTTTGAATTTAAAGTTCACTATTTTAATGGGTGTGTCCTGCTAGGTGAGACAAGTAGTAGGTATTTATCTTAATTTGTGCTGATTTGCTTTTGTGATAGAAGAAAACAATTTAGTAAGTAATATACAGTGTTATTTTTCATTTGTCCCAAATTTGAACAACTAACTTTATATGATAAAGCAAAAGATTGAAAATCCAAGCACTTTGTGACAAATTTTACCCTTTTGTAAAGTTTCTGAGTGAGCCCCTTGAGATGACAATGCAAGCTATGAAGGAGTAGTGGGCTTTATGGGAATGTGCTGTGTTTTGAGTGTTGCTTACTTTAATCAATAAGTGCACTACAACATTGCTTTAGTCACTTGAGATGAAGACGTGTTAACTTGTTTCCTACTGTTTGTCTTATAATGATTTTGAAACTACTGTGGTACCTGAAATTTCTCCAGCTTAGTTTTCAAAATAATACTTCTGAAGTGATTTTAAAATGAGATCCTGTTTCTGTTGATTTCCTTGCTTTCATTCAGTTTTAATATTTGTAGGAAGAGCAGTGATGATTTTTGGAGAGATAAAAGCTTCAGCGCTTTATAATGTGTAAGATGCTACTTTCCGTGTACTTCTGTAATTTTGCTTTTAGCATCACAGATATCCTAGGTGTAAATATTAGTATGTCCAGATTTTATCATCTGAAATGTTATTTAGAGCTGTTTACTTCACACTTAAAAATCAGAGCTGTGATAAAATTGTTTGTATTAGATAAATTCAAAGTATTCAATTGAAAGCAATTTTTAGACTGTGACTTGCTGCAACCAGGGCCTAAGGATTTAGCCTTTATAGATTTGATGCCTGCAGTGGTATTGAGCTTCTGGGTGTGCCTGCCCTTTCCTATCTTTGTAGTATCAGAGAAATAGCAGATGCTATCATCATAATTTCAGAGCAACACTTGACTTAATGCTTTGATAGCATTCATTCCTTCTGAAATATTACTTTCTTTCTCGCTTTCAGCTGTTGCTTTTATTTCCTGCTGCTTACCTGCTGATAAAATTTCAGCCCTGCTGCTAAATAATTTTATCATTTTCTTTCATTTATGAAAGTAGGATGGAGAGAAAAATATTGCCATCATGATTATACTTAAGCGTAGCCATTAGCTTGAATACCTTTGCAGATGACATTCCAAAATTTCATAGTGAAAAGTAAGAAAAAGCAAAAGTATGTAAATCAATAAAGTCTTTATTTTCCACTTTAGGGTTTCTGGTTTTAAATTTGTCAAGTATGGGCTTTGCTTTTATTTTTTGTGGAACCAGGGATTGAACTCAGGCCCTTGCGCTTGCCAGGGAAGCACTTATTCTACTGAGCTATCTCACTGGCCCCAATTTTTTTTTAAATGTATTTAGTACAGGGTCTACAGCATTTCACTACACAGCTTGGACTCATAGTGATCCTTCTGTCTTCAGCCTCCCAAGTGCTTGGATTATAGGCGTGCACCACCATGCCCGGTCTTAATCGCCATCTCACCGTGCCTGGGGGTAGAAGTGGGGACCATAATTTTTAAGAGCTTTATTTGGTTATTTTTAGGATAGGGTAATGATGAAGTTAAAATATAATCACATATGAAAATTTGTTCCTGGGCTGGGGAGATAGCTCAGCAGTCCAAGTGCCTGCTTGGCAAGTGTAAGGTCCCGAGTCCGATCCTGGGCACTGCATGCAAGGCCAATCATGGAACTGGCATGCGGTGCTGTCCCCTGAAACTGGGTGTAGTGCTGCATGCCTATAATCCCAGGGCTGGGGAGGCTGAGACAGAAGGATCGCTATGAGTCCGAGTTACATAGGGAGATCCTGTACCAGATGAATAAATAAAAATTAAAAAGTTCTTTAACTGAGCTGTAGAAACCTCAGGACTTAAGATAGTATTATGACCAACATCAGATTTCTATGTTGAAAAAGGGTAAAGACTGTATTTTGTACCAGAAAGAGATAATTGTATCCTAAGGAGGAAAACAAGAGAAATAATTTGAATACTTAAAAAGTTAATATCTTAGGGAGAGAATGTGAGATAATGGCTGACAAGATTCATAATTCATTGGATTCATAATGTTGGCTAAGTACTTAATTTTGTTACTGATGGATACTTCATTGGTATATAGCTTTACCTCATGAGTTAGGGCTGTTGAAACCAGTATTAAAAAAATCATAGAGTGAGAGAATAAAATATCATTTGTAGAGGGCACAACTGACTTCGGGTGTTTTGACAAGGAGAAGTTCTATGGGTGAGGCTTTGGAAGATGGACAGACAGGTGGTAGCTTCACAGTGATGGACTTGGGAAACTGGGAGGGGTGGGTATTGCCTGATAGAGTGATGGGATCAGAACCTTACAGAGGGCCAGGAAGCACAGAATGTGGTCCGTTCTGTGGCTGGCTGTAGGAAGGCTGCTGTGGGGAAGGAGGAGGAAGGCCTGCACAGGTTGATTGGAATCAGAAGGGAGTTGAATTTGAAAGACCCACTCAGAGGTTTGTGTATGGTAGGGAAAGACTGGCTCTTTGAAAGTTGGAGCTGGAGGAGGTGGAGCTACAGTGCGCTTAGGGAGACCTTAATTGAGCCGTGGGTGTGGGTCGATTGCAGCATCAAGAGGCTTGTTAAGTAATTATTCCAGCTGTGCGGTACAGTGGGAACTAAGCTCTGTGGAGTAAGGATGTCAGGAGTAATGGGGAAAAAAAGGTCAGATTGTGATATTACAGGAAAAAAGCCTACATAAAAATTGGTGTTTATCTAAAAATCTTATTAGATAAAAATTTTTAGATAAAAAGGACTACATATTTACCCAAAAAAATGAAAGTACATTACAAAAATCTCCTGAAAACAAGGACATTTTCTCATGCAACCACAATGGAACCATCAAAACCAGGAAATTAGCTCTAATCAGTTATTTTATTCCCAATCCCTCAAACTGATTATGCCAATTGTCCCTATAATGGCTTTTACAGCAAAAGGGTCAAGGTCAGATTTCGTATTGTGCCTGGTGCTCATGTCCCTTTTTTTAATGTCCTTCAGTATAGAACAGTTCTTTACTATTAATAGATTTCATGGCTGCTTTTTTTTTTTTTTTTAAGAAAAATGTTGTACATATAAATTGGGGGCTTTGTGATTTTTTTGAAACACGTATACATCGAATAATCTAGTGAAACATGTCCGTCTCCTCAGAAGTTAATGAACTTTTAAAGGACAGAAACCTCCAAATTCCTCTCTTAGCTTTTTGAAATATGTGATACTCAGTATCTGTAGCCCTCTATCGTGATGCAGCATACTAGGGCTTCTTGCTCGGAGGTGCCGCCAAGACGCGGTGCCCACCAACCAGCTCCCTTACTCTGCCCTGCCCATGGCAGCCTTCGCTCTAGCCTCAACATCTATAAAAGCAACCGTTTTGGATTCCCCATGTACATAAGAGATCAAGGCTATGTGTCTTTCTGACCCTGGCTTATTTCACTAATGTAGTCACCTTTGGTTCCATCCACCAAGTTGCAAACAGCAGGATTTCATGCTTTTTGTGGCTGTGTGGAATTTCACTGTGTGTATGTACAATATATTCATTATCCATTCTTCTTAGCCATTCCCTAGCTGTTATGAATAATTCTGCAGTGATCACAGGAGGGTAGGTACCTCTTGAACACATTGAGTTCATCCATTTTGGGTAAACACAAAATAACATCATTGCTGGGTCATCTGGTAGCTCTGTTTTTAATTCCCTGCTGAGTCTCTATACTATTTTCCATACTAGCTCTATGAACTTATATGTCATCGCAATAGTGATGTGAGGATTCCTTTGTGCCCACATCCTTTTCAGCACTTAATATCTTTTGCACTTTTTTATTATTAATTTAGGACAGGATCTACAGGGTCTACAGGGTCTCACTACGTAGGTCGGACTCATAGTGAGTCTTTCTGTTTTTCAGCCTCCCAAGTGCTGGGATTATAGGCGCGCACCACCACACCTAGTCGCAGTCGCAGTCTCAGCTTGCCCCGGGGGCGGGGCTGGCACTGCACACTGGGGAACTGAACCCTGGCTGCTGTGCTCTGCTGAAGCAGGAGCTTTATTCCACTGAGCTATCCAGCCAGCCCTCTTCTGCACTGTTTGATAGTGCTGTAGTGATGCCTCATTGTGGTCCTGCTTTACATTTTCCTGCAGATTTGTGATCTCCAGCATGTTTTCATAAACCTCTTTAGCTGTTGGTATGTCCACTTTTGGGAAATGTTTGTGTAGCTCTGTTGCCCACTTTTAAATCAAATTTTTTGGTTTTATTTTGCTTTTGAGTTTTTAAAGTTCCTTACATATTCTGGATATTAACCACCTCTCTGATGTTTACTTTGCAAGTACCCCCAATTCTTGGTTTGCCTCTTCACTTTGATGATCGTTTCCCTTGCTGGGGGAGGTTTTTAGTCTGATAAAAGCTGTCGTCCATGCTTTTGCCTCCTGTGCCTTTGGAGGCTTGTCTGAAAAATCCTTGCCCAGTGCAGTGCCTTGATTTCTTGCCATATTTTCTTATAGTCGTTTTATTGTTTAAAATCTCACAGTTAAGTCTTTAACTCACTTTCTAACTGGTGAGAGACTGGGCTCTAGTTTGATTCTCTTACACTACTTTTGAAGATTAAAGGCCAGTTAATTTGTAGAAGCTTCCGCTCCAGAGTTGATGATATACTTCCTTGCGATTAAGTTCGGTTGATGGGGCCGACCAAATAGCTCAGCTTATTAAAGCACCTGCAAGTGGATGCATGGGCTGGGGTTTGATCCTTGGGCCTGTTATGATGGCCCCGCCCCCAGGGCACAATGAGAAGGCAATTGAGACTGGGTGTGGGGGTGCCTGCCTATAATTCCAGCTCTTGAAACAGGCGGATCACTATGAATGTTATCTAGTAGTGAGACCCTGAACACCCTATAGACCCTTCCCTAAAAATAAACAAAAAATTCTGTTGATGCATCCCTGGCAGGACTGTCCCAGAAGTGGTGCTTTCCATGCTGTTACAGTTTACTCAGTGCTGAGCAGGTCCTGCATGCCATCCTTCTCCGTGGTAAGGTTGCTCCTCTTTTGCAGTTAGAAAATGTCTTATGGAGAAGTACTTTGAAATTGTAAACATCTCATTCCTCATCAGACTTTATTTGTGTTGTGTTGTTTTTTTTAATGTCTTCAGGGCTTCATGGCAATAGTTTATACCCTAATTATTGTTATTTTTTGATGTTTTGATATTGAAACTGATTAAGCCAGAGGGAGTAAGCCCATCCAAGCTGGTTTCTCTGTCTTTTTTTCTTGTTCCTATTGTTCTTTAAGTACTGCCTTGTTTCCTTGCTTTGGACTCATCTTGCACTTTTTCTGCACCAGCCCTGGACTCTGCCAGTTCTCCAAGGTGAATGCATGTCCATAGATGCTTTGCTTTCTGTGGTCATGATCTCATGCCACATTCGTATCACCCCATGCTGGGCTGTTCCCATTGCTTGCGTTCTGCACAGGCCACACAAATGTAGCGATGCCTTCCTGCCTCTGTGTGGACCCCAGTCTCCACAGTGAGCACCATGGCCATCTTGGGGTTGATACTGGGTAGTGACCATCACAGATGACCATCTTCTCCCTTTCACAAGGGATCCTAACCATTTTTGCTGTATATTATGTAATGCATTTAGGAGAAGGCTATTAAGGTAGAGGGGGGGAATAAAGTATGTGGTGAATCAGCAAAAAGTCCACATTATGATCCGGTTGTCATGAATAATGGTGAGCAATAAGGGGAAAAGTCACTAGGCTTGGAGAAGTGGTGATACCTTGGTTTTAAGTTTTAAGTTCCTGAACTACCTCTGCTAGATCTCTGATGGGTTGCAGTACTGGTCTGGGGGTGGAGGAGGCCCCTTTGCAAAAGCGGCAGTTCAGGGAATCCATGTGGATTCTTACATTTTGCTAAGAGCTTGGAGGAATGGAACCCCATGAGGAGAATGAGCAATACATCTTAATACAGAAGCATGTGGTCCTAAATGTTTCAAATTAGAGGGGTTCTAGGACTACCAATAAATCAAGCCTAGCCTGGGTGCAGATCTTGAAACAAAAGGCTAGAGAAATCACATGTCTATTTTAGTATCATACAAAGTAGTCACAGAGCTAGGAATAAGTTCCTTCCCGTTTGTCCTTGGGTTGCATCCTCTTTCGGTAGGAGGTGGTGATTCAGACCCCTGTGATAGTGTTCGGACTACCAGGTGATGTTTTTCAAGAAGAAATATTGCAGAGTGGTGCAAATGGGAACCAGATTGTGATTGAAGAGGAGAAACATGGGGTTTGTGTATACAACCATGAAATGCTTGAAAGACATCTATTTTGGTGATAAAAACAAAGGGGTGAAAAAGATGATACTGCAAAGCAACATCAGGATCAGAGTCAGGATTTTGTTTGATGGATAAAAGATAAAGAAGGGTCTTGGCAATCACAATCCCGTTGGGTAATCACATAGCCTGAGGGAGGCTGAGGCTTGAGGATAGCAAGTTCCAGGCCAACCTGGGCAACTTAGTGAAATTCTTGTCTCCAGAAAATGGCTAGGTATACATCACAATGTGAGAAGGCTTGATTATCCTATGTAAATCTCTGGCTTTCATCCCCAGTACTGGGGGAAAGAAAGTGAAGAGAACAAAGGATTTGTGCTGAAGCTGTAAGGAGTGAGAGACAGCAGTTGATGGGGGCAGAATCCTGAGAAGGCAAGATTTAGAGGAGGCTGCAGCTAGCTTCAGAGCCAAATGTTTAACTGCTAGATTGAATCAATATATTCTGGCAGTTGCTGGCTGCTAGGATTATTGTTTTATAAACATGGAGATGGTCATAGGACATGTGGTTAGCCTGAAGTCACGTGACTAAGGTAAGTGAAGAAACAAATACTTGGGCTAGAAGAGAAGAAAGCTGAAGGTCCTGGAGGAATGAGAGGGCAAGACAGCCCAGTGGATCTTTGAAAGTATAAATTAGCTTATGTAGTGGACATAAAACCCCGTGGTGGCTTCTCCTCCTTATTAGCTCCAGTGTCCACCCACTCAGGGGCCTTCACTGACCGTCTTCTTCACAGTGGTGACCTCTTCCCCGGCTGCTGATGGCTCTCCCTCTGCTGGCTTCCTAGGGCAGCCAGTAGTGCAATCTTCATGGACTCCCTTTCCTCTAATGAGAATGTAAACCTTCCAAGAACAAGGACCTTGGTGAACCTGCTTTCCAGAACATTTGCCAGGCAGAAAAGCGTGTACTGTTGATGCTCACTGACTGGGGAGCGAGGGAGCTGGCTTGCACTTAGAGTAGGTGTGCTTCTCGCGCAACTATACGAAGATGGGTGATGATGCAAATTCATAAAACTGTCTCAGTGACGGTTCTACTGAGTTTAGAAAAGTTTTGATTACTGTGAACATATTTGTCAGATTTTCACAAAATAATTCTGCAGAACTACTAAGCTGGCTCTTTCTCTCTTTTTAATGTATTTAGTACAGGGTCTCACTACACAGATCAGACTTCTAGTGAGCCTCCTGTGTTCAGCCTCCCAAGCACTGGGATTACAGGCACGGGCCCCACCATGTCCAGTCTCAGTCTCAGGGGTGGGGCTGTCATGGCTTGCCCTGCGTCTGCCTAAGCAGGCACTTTAAGCTGAGCTCTCTGGCCGGCCCTTAAGCTGGCTCTTTCTCATCTTACCCAGATAGAGTGGATGGTGGCAGTACATTCCAAGCTAATTGATAACAGAGAATCTTATTGTCTAATTTGAGGTTAATTAGTTTTCATTTACAAACACTAAGGTTCAGTTCTATATACAGTTCTACACGTTTTGCCAAATCTGTATTCATGTCACCATTGCCCAGCCTGTCACCTCTGAATTTCCTGTGGGAGACCCTTTTTAATCTCTCCCCTCACTCCCAAACTCAAGTGACCACTGTCTGAGCTCATCTGTGTTATTGTACTGCTCATAGATTGTCATAGAAATGGGACACTGTCTCATGCAGCTTCTTGCTGCATGTGCCATGACATGCCAGAGTTATATCTATGTCATTGCTTGTGTCTGGAATGAGTCTCTGAGTAGTATTTCATTTATGGCTCCACCACGGGTCTGTCATCTGTTTACCTATCGACAGACATCCAGATTGCTTCCAGTTTGGGCTGCTACCAATAAAGCCTCTGTGATTATTCACACATAAATCTCTGCATGGACGTAGGCCTCTTTCCCTCAGTAGGTACTAACAGTGGAAATCTGCTAGATCATGTGGTAGGTAGAGGTTTCGTCTTCAGGAAACTATTAAGTTCTTTTCCAAGGTAATTCGAACATTTTACCTTTCTGTCTGCAGTCTGTGATATTCCAAGCCGTTGGACTTGCCAGCACTTGAGAGTCAGTTTAGGCTTCCTAAGAGTTGCGGGGTGATATCTTGTGATTTAAATTGGCATTTCAGCCATACCCAAATGACACTGAACGTCTCTCCACAGAATTATTTGCCAGTGATAGGCCTTCTTTTTCTGATGGCTGTGAACCTTTTTGGCTTGTTATTAGGTTATCATCTTTTTGTCATCAGTGTATTATTTTAAGGTAAGCTTTTGGATAGGAGACATAGAAGCTAGAGGAAAAACTGCTATTTAAAGTTCTGCCGAGAGAAAAAAAGCGATATGAATGTTTCAAACTACTTTTTCTCACTGTCGGTCCACAAATGAATACAAAACATGGGACTGGGGAGGTAGCTCAGCAGCATAAGAGCCTGCCTGGCAAGTGCAAGGTTCTGAGCTCAATTCCTGGTACAAAAAAAGAAAAAAAACTGTATGAAACATCTCCACTGTATCCCCATGGTCTATAGTTGGGGAGGATTTGCAATGGAGTGTGCACAGTAATAAATTATTATTATTATTATTATTATTATTATTATTCCCAAGCAATGATGCTGATCAGAACTGGTAACAAGATTAGAAAAGGAAGAATTTTTTCTCTCTCTCTCTTTCTCTTAGACTGGTGGCAGACAGCTTCCTGTGGTCCTACAGAAGCAGAGCTATCAGCTGTATTGAAGGCTGGTGCATTTTGGTGCGGAGTGGGGAAGTATTTAAGGAATAAGTGATATAGTGCAAAACAAAGTTTGTAGACAGGAAAAAGGAAGCCTGCGTGGAGGGGTTAAAGGTAGTTGGGGAAAACTAAAGCATAAATATCTGCGAATGTGGAAATGCAGTGTTGGGCCCTATCAAAATAGCACTACTTGATAGTTTATTTTTAAAGAAGTTAAAAAAAAAAAAAAACCCAGAATCAAAAAAAAAAGAAAAAGAAAAAAAAAAAAAGAAAGAAAGAAAAGTAATAGGAGAGTAACAATACATTGTGTGTTACTATTTTCAGAGTAGTTACTTGGGGTGCAAGATATAGGCATATAGGCATATAAGATAGATATTGTCCAAACAATATTATTACAAATCTTTCTTTTCAATGAACTAGGAGAAACTAGCAATATAACTATCTTAACTATTTTTTTTTTTTTAATGTGGCTGGCTCAGCCTGCCCTGGGGATGGGGCCGGCCCGGCATGTGGTGCCGGGAATCGAACCGCACAGTCCCTGTGCTTTGCCTAAACTTGCCTAAGCAGGCACTTCAGACTGCTGAGCTATCTCGCCAGCCCCTATCTTAACTATCATATATTTATATTTTTTTCTTTTTCTCTTCTTTTCCCCTTCCCCCATCATAGTTTCTCTTTTCTTTTCAACAGTTTCTTACCAATTTACAGTATCTCTTGGGTCCTAGTTGCTCATACGGCTTCTCACACTGAGACAATGTGATGTTTGCACATGTGGGTTTGAGTTATTTTGCTTATGAGTATGGTCTAAAGTTGCATCCATTTACCTATAAAAGTCTCAAGTTCATTCTTTTATATAGCTGGTTGCTACTCCATTGTATAAAAAGAATCACATCTTCTTTATCCATTCCTCAGTTGATGAACATTTGGGTTGTTTCCAAGATTTAGCTATAACAAATTGTGCTGCTATAAACAT
>NDGN011414969.1:0-16277 GCA_002564285.1 Tympanoctomys barrerae
AAAAAAAAAAAAAAAAAAAAAGAGCAAAATTAAAGTTGGATAATACTTAAGAAACTAGGACTGGAAATCCAAAAATAAAATAAAATAAAATAAAATAAAAATAAAGTTGAATAATAGAAAACAGGGGAAATAGACCTTTCACAAGTGAGAAGGGGATCCAGAAATGAAGGGATGGGGTGGAAGGAAAGGAGAATGGGAAGAAAAAAGAATTGTGATGTGTTATTCAGCTTACCACAAGCATAACCACTACATACTATAAATATGTACTAATACTAATAAAAAGTTTTTAAAAGTTAAAATAGGGTTCAGTGTGTGGTAAATTTTAGGTTCTCTTTAATATTTAAGCAATCTGTAAAGAATACTTAAATGATGATAGCTACCAATTCTTATCTGTTAAGGAAATATATTTATTGGGAAAGAAAACTTAGTTCCCTTAACACTTGCATTCTTAAGAAAGATGAAATTAATGCATATTTGCTTTGAAGTTATAATTCATGTCTGGTGTATATTATTATAGATAAAAGTGGGGAATATGAAGTTAAGGTGTCACAATGTTTATATTATTTATTTTGTTGCTAAGGGTCCAAAAGGTGAAGCAGTTGGATCTATAACTCAGCCCTTACCCAGCAGTTACTTGATCATTCGAGCTACTTCAGAATCAGATGGTAACTAAAGTTTTTGATTGACTAGATTTTTTTTGTTTTATTTTTAAGGGTTTATTTTATATACGAATTTATGTTATCCTTGAACTAAATCTGTTGTGATACTTGTAGTAGAAACACTGTACTTATAAATTGCATAGAGTACTAAATATATTAACAACTTTGGAAGAAAGCATTGTTTGATTGACAGTGTGCTAGTACTTCAGTGTCGTCTTTATCTTCCACTGACAGATTCCACTTTTTTGACTTACTAGTGTTCTTTATTGGTAACTCATTAAATATTAACATTTTAGGGATATACTTTATTCTATTTAGATGTTATCTTTGAGTGCTAACGTAAGATACATATGTACTATTTTGGTTTTATTTTACTTGTGAAGGTATTAATATATAAATTATTTTATTCCGCACTTAATAATTTGATAATTTATGAAGCAAGTATGAGAAAACAAAATGTGTTTTGGAAGCAAGGTAACTTTTGAACCTTCAAAAGTGATCATAGGTTTCTTTTACATTTTAGAGTTTAGATTAGCTGGATATTGAGACTCTTATAACCTCCCAAAGCAGACTTTTACCAAAAATTATTTTTTAATTAAAATAACACAAGTTTTCAATATGAACATATTTTATGTGACTGATATTTCCATCAGATCTTGAAACATGTGAGAGAATTTAAAACACTGACGTATTTATGCACATTTTTCTGCTAATAGAATTGTAAGTTTTAAAATAGAAATAGAACAGTCTATTATTCTTTCTCTTTAAGAGTACAGCAATTTATGGTAGCATTAATACAGAAATTTTCCTGACTTAAAAGTTTTCATACATGTTCATACAGTGAGTTTTATGCCTGGAAATAGACATCCTGTCAACAACAAAACACTATTTCATGTGGTGTTTATAGTAGAAACATAATCTCTTCAGTACATTTTGTGTGCCTTTCTGAGTTCCTTTAAATTATGCTGCATATTATTTTTGTAAGCTTTGGAAAAAGAAATACATTTATTTTCGATCAAGTATTCTTGCTAACACATGCTGTTATACTATTTACTTATCGGTGGTTCCTAGAGAAATAAAGATTGTGTTAGGACGGCCTTAGCATGCCAGATGCAGTGGCACACGCCTCTAATCTCAGCACTGAGGATGCTGAGGCAGAGGATTTTGGTGAGTTTGAAGCCAGTCTGGACTGCATAGGGAGTCTGAGGCCAGCCTGAACTAAATAGCAAGACCATGTCTCAAAAAAAACCAAAAAAGAAACCCTTAGCATGATATTTGTTCAAATTAAGTTTTCCAGCACATATTTCTCAAAAAAGTAATAGCTATTTAATGGTAAGATGAATGTTTGTTTCATGGTTTCTTTAATTATGCCTCTTATGAATCTGTGTTCCTCTAGGAAGGTGCTGGATGGATGCTTTGGAATTGGCTTTGAAATGTTCTAGTCTTCTCAAACGTACAATGATCAGGGAAGGAAAGGAACATGACCTGAGCATCTCATCAGATAGCACTCATGTGACTTTGTATGGCTTATTACGTGCTAACAATCTCCACAGTGGCGACAACTTCCAGTAAGTAGATATTACGGCTAATTAGCAGTGACTTCAGTGTTTTTGTTGTTCACTAGGTTAGTTGATAGTCCTAGTATTCTGGCAATGTATATATGGTTGAAATTTGCCTATCTTCTTCACATACATGGCCTAAGCCTTTAAAATTTGCTGTACAAAGTATAGAAATTTATTTCCTGTATTCTGGCCAACCTGAATTATTCTCTTTGCCATATACAAACATACGTCTACCTTGTCTCTGTGCCATGAATTCCTTCCACTAAAAATGATTTCTGCTGAGACTGGGTGTGGTGGCATGTGCCTGTGATCCCAGCTCCTGGGAGGCTGTAAACAAGCGGATCACTGTGAGTCCAATCTAGTAGTGAAACCCTGAACACCCTGTAGACCCTTCTCTAAAAAATATGGAGGGGGGGAGTGATTTCTACTTATTGCTCTTTTTTCCTATCATAATCCTATGTATCTTTTGAGATCATTTTAAAATATTACACCATTTATGCAGCTTTTTTCCTGCTTTTTAAAAATGAAAGATAATCTTTATTGCTTTTTTGTCACTTTTTTGTTAATGGCACTCAAATGACTTTCTGTGTCTGATACTTGTGGGATTATTTTGTATTGTTAAGTGTTTTGGGTTTGAATTGAATGAGTTTTTGATTTTATCCCCTGCAACATCTATTGTAGTTAATACTAAGAAATTATTTCTTTGGGGAAACTAGGTAGCAGTTGAAAGGCTTTGGGTGCTGGTGTCTTGCAGAATGGACACTGAATTTGCCCTCCCAGCTCCCACTCCCACCCCCAACTCTTCCCTCCGCACCCACTGGCTACAGCTGCTTGTTCTCACCATCACTAGGTTATTCTTCTCACGGTTAGACTGCTCTACGCAACCTTAGCCAGTTTTTTACCATCTATTTTCTCAATATTACTTTTGTTTTCATTCTTTAGAAACCTCCATAACCTGAATTTTTATATCCTTTCTTTACAGTTCTATACTCCAGAATTTTCACTTTAATCCCAAGTACCTGGATCCTGAATGGTCTTGTAGAGGAGTTGGGGGCGGGGGAGGGGGTAGCCCATACAGGAATGCATGTTTGTTGGGATCTGTTCCCAAGATTTTACTCTCTTCTACAGATATCTACCCTAATCACTTTTAGTAACTTCAGTTTTAGACTCTAGACATATTTCTTTAAGCTGACTTCGCTATTTCCTATTCTCCCTGGAATTTTTGTCTCAAGATTAAGCTGTTTCATCTAATTCTTGGTGTTACTTTGGGTGATGTTAGAGGCTTTTACAATTAAAAAGTTGTAGTTTGTTTGTGGTTACTTGAGAATCTGATGATCTTGTCTTTTTTTCTTCAGGCAGAAAGTGATGGTGAGTTTTCTTTAAACAACAATATTCGTAGAAGAAAAAACTTACCTAGGAGTAGTATAAAATTTTACTTTTGGAAGATTGTAACCCCGAGAGTAAAGAGACAAAGGGCTTGGCATATCATGGTTTAACATCTTTCCAGGTTTTTGTTTAAACTTTCCCATGCCTCTGTTTACTAATTAGTAAAATAAGGCTGATGTACCTATCTCACAGGGTACTATGCATGATTAATTAAATTTAAACTATAGAAGACACTTAGAACAGTGGCAAATACATAGTAAGCACAGTAGTTATTATACCTACTCTGATGTGTCAGTTAAGTCTTCTTAGCCACCCTCATTCTTCCTCCTAATCATTCCCTTAAGGTTAAACGACAGTGAAATTGAACGACAGCATTTTAAGGACCAAGACATGTATTCTGATAAATCTGATAAAGAAAATGATCAAGAACATGATGAGTCAGATAATGAGGTGATGGGGAAAAGTGAAGAAAGTGATAGTGATACATCGGAAAGGCAGGATGACTCATACATCGAACCCGAGCCTGTTGAGCCTTTGAAGGGTACCACGTACACTGAACAGAGCCACGAGGAGCTAGGAGAGGTAAAAGACACCATGGTCTTCTATTTCTTGGGAATGTCCAAATGAAGTTTTTTTATATTACTGGCTTGGTATGTTGTTTTCCTGACATGCAGCATTCACACCAATGTTATTTTTTAAAGTAAGTGTTTGAGAGACAGAGAGAAAGAGAAATATATCAAGCTTTATTTTTTTATTTTTCTGTATTTTAGGGAACGGTCTACTGGGTTTTCAGGGTCTCACTATCAGATTGGACTTGTAGTGATTTTCCTGTTTACAGCCTACCAAGTACTGGGATTACAGGTACACGCCAGCACACTCAGTCTCAATCGCTGTCTCAGCGTGCCCCAGGGGTGGGGCTGGCACAGCAGGTTGGGGGATTGAACCCCCAGCCCCTGCACCTGCTTACAGGTGCTTTAATCTGCTGAGCTATTTGGCTGGCCCTCAAGATTTACAAACAACTAAACATCTATATATTTTTTTACACAAATACCAGTATAGACTTATCAAATTTAAAGTTTACATTTTATTCATTTGCTCTTGAAATAGGATACTGCCTGATACCATTATCAGGTACAAAGCAAATTGCAAGGAAACATGAATTTGTAACTATAATGTTATTCCTAATGCATAGACATGTAGTATAAAATAATAGCATACAGCATTTTATATTGTTCACTTTGAAACCTCTTGTGGATACTTTTTTACTTAAGCTTTATACTTATAGACTTCATTTATTATTTAAAAGGTTATTTCTATATTTTAAGAATGCTTGGAATTGTTCTGGAGATAGCTTGTATTTTCAACATGCTGACTTATCTACATATCTGTGTATCTAAGTCTCTGGAATAAATGTAACATTTCAGTGTGTTTTGTTAATTGCTAAAGGCAGGTGAGGCTTCTCAAACAGAAACTGTGTCTGAAGAAAACAAAAGCCTTATCTGGACATTGCTGAAGCAAGTCCGTCCAGGAATGGACTTGTCCAGGGTTGTTCTGCCTACATTTATTTTGGAACCTCGTTCTTTTCTGGATAAACTTTCAGATTACTACTATCATGCAGACTTCCTGTCTGAGTAAGTATATTCTTAATTCTTAAAGTAGAAGATAACTGTACTTCACAATTTTAGAGGTTCTCAAGAGTGCTACTTTCAATGATTATGCCTTTTCAAAGTCAGATTCTCGTTCTGTCTTCATCATTTCTGTAGTTGAGCTTAATAAGGGAAGTATTTTTATCAAGCTAAACTGAGAGATCACAAGTTTGAGGAAGACAGGAATTCTGCCTCTCACTACCCACATCGTTGTGACAGGCTACTTGACTTATGCACAAATTTAACACAGGCTGAGTAATTGGCATGTGCTCCTCAGTACGCCTTCATTCAAGCCCCATCCTAAGACTTGTTTCCTGCGAGACCTGTGCAGCTTATGTAGCCAGAATGACCTGCAGGTGCTGGTGTTTCGTAGAAGTTCCTTCTCTTGTCTTTGCTTTTCTTTGGAAGCTGCCAGCTGATCCTGAGTATAATTTTGAAGAAGGCAGCCATAGGAAACAGGCAAGGACTCTCTACTTCTGTCTCAAAAATGTTTTGGAGAGCTTTGAAAAGAACCTCCCACCTTTCCACTTCTCCCCTGCTGCCCCCACTCCAGCAGCAGTGTTTCCAAGATACTGTGTTTTCTGTGGTGCCAACTTTAGGCCCTATGACCTGATTTTGTAGACTGCATAAGTATCTATCTTCAGTTTCTGTTTATTAATTGCATTGGTAACTTTGGCAAAAATCATAAATGAGTCAAAGAATAACTGATAAACTGTGAGGAAAATTTTATAAGGTATCTTATAGGCAAATTGTTCATCTCCCTAAAATATAAAGAATTCCTAGAAACTAAATGAAAATGTTGATCTGTAGAAAAAGGAGTAGAAGGAATGACCCTGCATTGTAATAGTGAAGAAGTAGAAACAGCCTTTAAACACATATGCTTCACAGAAAATAAGAAAAATGTGATTTAACCCAGCAAGATAGTATTATACATTCACCACACTAAAAAGAAGTTTAAAAGCTTTTATATACTGGTTCTTCTATCTTTCTTCTTTCCTTATCTGTTTAGAAATTCATTTCAGAATATAAGGTAAATTGCTATGAAAATACTTCTATTTCTATAGATAGAAAGATTGTACTTTTATGACAACACACACTGTTGCCAAGACTGAGGGGCAGTAAACACTCACACCTCCCCCAAAGGATAGAAAGCAGCACAGTACCTCTGAAGGAAGTCTCACAGTGTTGGCCCAAGCTGTAGATATCTTCTTCCTTTGATTCAGTAGTCCTGATTGTTGTGAATAACTCCTACATCTAAAACTCCACATACAGCAAATGACACATAGAAGATTGCTGTATCAAGGTTTTGTAATCACAGAACATTAGAGATATCTCAAGTGCCCAGCCATAGTTGACTGGCTAAATAATGTATGGTACATCTACACATATACAGAAGAACTAACTGTATATTGCTATAGAAAGAACTCCAGAAAAAGATGAAGATATAGAAAAGTGAGTACTATATTTTTAGAAAAATAGAACTGTTTATATTTGGTCATTTATGTATAAAGGAAACTTTTTTTTAATGTATTTGATAAAGGGTCTCACTATGCAGCCCAGACTTATAGTGATCCTCCTATGTTCAGCCTCACCAGCACTGGGATTACAGGTGTGTGCCACCACGCCTGGACTTGGTGGCCAGCTCAGCGTGCCCGGGGGCGGGGCCGGTGCCACATGTAGTGCTGGGATCAAACCCAGATCCCTGTGCTTGCCTAAGTAGGCACTTAGTCCACTGACCTATCTTGCCAGCCCTATAAAGGAAACTTTTAAAATAATAATTTAGCCAAGGTGGCACATGCCTATAATTCTAGCACTCTCAGAGACTGAGGCAGGAAAATTGTAAGTTTGAGTTCAGCCCTGAGCAATTTAGCTACTTAGACTCTGTTGTAAAATAAAAATGACTAGGAATATAGCTAAGTGCAAAGGCCCTGAGTTAGTTCCCTGGTTTCAATCCTCAAAAACAAGCCAAAACAATAGGCAATAAGTAGGAATATTATGGAGAGTTGGAACAGTATATATCTGTTATAAATTGCCATCATATGCATTGATGACATGTTTTTCTTTATATTGCTTTAACTTTTCCAGCTACATGTATGTAAAATTTAAAATAAAATCACATAATAAGAGAATTTAAACCAATAGGATGAGAACAATTAGAGGTTTATTACTGAAAAAAAAATACAATTTGACAAAGTTATCAGTAAGCCTAGCCAGCCTCTGCCATCTCATACCTCATCAGACATGCTTGAGCTATATCCCTGGTCTAGAAGCCCATTTGAAAAACCATGGTTCAAGAGTTTCCAAAAAGCATTTCAGCAAGGAACTGGGCAGTATATCAACGAATAGAAAACAGCAACAACAAAAACAAGGGAAAAAAATGACCAAATTTAACAAAATAATTCTTGGAAATCAGTTTTACATGGCTGTCTTTGTCATCTATTTTAAGTGTGAATTGGTTAAAGTTGTATCTTCTCAGTTATCGTTTGATAAATGTTAGGAAGAATTTGTGACATTGCCTACAAAGATTTTATGATTATCATTTTGTTTTCTAGGGCTGCTCTTGAAGAAAATCCTTACTTCCGTTTGAAGAAAGTAGTTAAGTGGTATTTGTCTGGATTCTATAAAAAGCCAAAGGTAATAGTTATACTTGGCTTTCTTTAGTTTTGTTATGAGCTTTGTTACTTTTATATGGTTTACTAAAAATTATGAGCAAAATACATGGTTATTTAGACCTGTATTTTAATTAAGGTCATAGGATTTTACTTCATGAATGTCTTTAGTGTAGAACTCTTTAGGGTTGTATTCCTGATGAAACCTGTTTGTACTAGTTTAAACTATTTTAAATCCTCAGTATTTGTAATTAGAAACCTGTATGCTTTTCTCTAGGGACTGAAGAAACCTTATAACCCTATACTTGGTGAGACTTTCCGTTGTTTATGGATTCATCCCAGAACAAACAGCAAGACATTTTATATTGCTGAACAGGTATTAGAAGTGCATGAAACAGACCTTGACATTATTGGGATACTTTAGTAGACAACGTTAACTCAGGAAATTATTGTTTGACCATTCTTATTATTAAGAATTTAACTTTTAGTACTAAATACCATACTCCTACGTATTACTCTTACAGTCATGGAATTCTTTGATCAAAAGTATTTTTATTCCTTTTCTTCCTTGTGCATTCTTTGTATTTGTTCATTTACTTTTTGGGCATATTTATACTGGTCATACAATTACTTAGTGGGTCTTAGTTCTGAGATCAGATTTATACCAATTTCTCTGGCATCCAAAGTCTTCTGAATTCTTCTGAGTTTATCTCATATGCCTTTTGTTTGTTTTTGTTTTGTGAGATAGGGGCTTGCTATTTAGTTCAGACTTGCCACAAACTCACTATGTGTATAGCCCGGGCTGGGCTCAAACTCATAGTGATCCTCCTGCCTTAGCCTCCCAAGTGCTGGAATTACAGGCATGCACCACCACACCCAGTCCTAAATGTGTTGTTAGGTAGTTCAAGATCTGCATTCATAACTAGATCACCTGATCTTATACTTTCTTCCCTTATTTATTTATTTTTAGTATAGGGTCTCACTGTGCAGCTCAGACTTGTAATGATTCTCCTGTCTCAGCCTCCCCAGCACTGGGATTACAGGTGTGTGTCACCACGCCCAGTTTCAGTGGCACAGGGCATCCGGGGTTCTGCAGCCAGCACAACATGCTGTACTGGGAATCAGAGTTCGGTCCTTGCACTGCTGAGCTATCTCCCCAGCCTACGTATTTTATTTTTAAATTTAGTTCTCTCACTGAATGTTTCTTCTCAGCTATTCTTTAACAAACCCTGAGCTGCTCATTCTTTCTTATCCAGATAACTGCAGCTCCCAGTGGTTTATTTTTCATTCTGAAATGTCTGTATTATTTTTTGAGATTATCCAGAAAGCTATTTTTTAACACTTGAGTTTTTTACCTTGATAAAGAATATTTCTCTAATTGAGTTGGGAGAGAAGGTAACCATTGACGTCATAGTCCCGCTCCTTTAGATGACACTTCTTTTATTGTTATTGTAACAGGCAGTGAGAAAATACTGCATCATTTTTAAACTCTTGTTACTGAAATTTACATACATTTATTTTCACTACTCTTTCTCTTTTTCTGTCTGCACAAATCTGAGGAATATGCTGTTCTGTCTCAACAGCAGTGACTCCCTTTTTATAGTAATTCTCTCCTTTAGTGTAAGAAAGATGAGACCATGTGTCCTTTGATAACTTCCTTCCTTCTCCTTGGAGCTCTTGATACACCTATATCTATACTGATGTTTTAAATTAATGATTATCTTACACTTAGTTCACTTTAGTTCTTCACAAAAACAATGTAAATATAGAAAACATTGAATTATCAATAGGATATTTAGCCAGAAATGGTTGGTGCACATCTGTGATCCAAGCATTCAGGAAGCTGAGGCAAGAGAGTCCTGGAGAGCTACCAGGAGGCAGCTTTCTGTGGAAGACAGGAAACTACTTACTGTAACCATCAGTATTTAATTTATTACCCATCAAATGTTTGTTACTCATAAGAATTTAACTTTTGGGGCCAGGGAGATGGCTCAGTAGAATAAGCGCTTCCCTGGCAAGCACAAGGGTCAATCCCTGGTTCTGCCAAAAAAAAAAAAAAATTTAACTTTTGATAATGGCACAATAACATGCTTAGCTAATTTGCTGTTTTTTTTTTTTTTTTTCCTATATTCAATAGGTGTCTCATCATCCACCAATATCTGCCTTTTATGTTAGTAACCGAAAAGATGGGTTTTGCCTTAGTGGTAGCATCCTGGCCAAGTCCAAGTTTTATGGTGAGTTTTCCCATCCCAATCTTCATCCTTTCCAGAGAGGTAGTACTTTCTGGTGACTTTATTTAGAAATAAAATTAATAAAATAACTTTATGGTTTCCAGCAAAAAATTTGTCATTTTAGTTATCATCTTTAATTGAATAATGACTTTTTTACCAATTTGTGAGAAGAGATATGGCTCATCTTTTATAACTTGATCGCATGCATAAATTCATCACAGATATTTGTATAAAAAGTCGAAATGATTGCCCTGTAGACCTTCTAGTATGGGTTTCTTTTACCTTTACCTCTACCAAGGTTTTGTTTTGTATCTCTGTATTGGGGGGGGGCAATCTTTTATTTGTTAAATATAGAGAGAAAGAATCTAAGTGCTAGTAAGGAAACCTGGTCCAGAGTCAATTAGCAGAACTTTTTTTCTTTTTTCTCAATTGTAATGTGGATTTTTATTACTCAATTGTTACAAAAAGACATACAAGTTAGACAAAAAAATCAAAGACGAAATATTGAAACTGAACCAAACACGTGAACAAATGCACTTAGAAAAATGTCTACAGAGTATTCCAACCGTAGCATCAGAATACACATTCTTCTCAGCTGCACCAGGATGTTGTCCAAAACAGACCACACACCGACCCATAGAACACGCCCAAGTAAACACAAAGGAATTGAAAGGATGTCATGCAGCATATTATAAGACCACAGTGCAATGAAATTGAAAATCAATATCAGAAGAAATAATAAAAACTCCATAAACACAAGGAAACTAGACAACACCCCCCTGAACAACTAATGAGTCACGGATGAAAGTAAACAAATTAATCAGGTTCTAGTCAAATGTTCATGTTAGTGCAACATACCAAAACTTAAGGGACATGGTGAAAAACTTCCTAAGAGGAAAATTTACAGCCGTGAACTCACATACTGAGAAAACCTAATGTTGAGCCTTAAACTTCTAGAAAAACTAAAGCCCAAAGCTCAAATGAGAGAGGAAATCATAGCGATCAGAGCAGAAATTAACGCAGTGGAGACTAAAAAGGTAGTGCACAGAATCAATGAATCAAAGAGTGTTTGTTTTTTTTTTTTAATTGAGAAACAAATATCAGTGAGACAGTTTCAAAACTGAGCAGCCCTTTTTTTCTTGACATTCTGTGACAACTCCTTTTTCCTTTTATAATGTTTGCTTTGGATGTTAGAATGTCTTTCTTATTTTAGCCTAATTATCTGTTGTACTTTTCTGTTTCTATTGTTTTTTAATTTTCCTAACATTTATTTCTATACATAGTGTATGTGTGAATTAAATAAGGTTGTAACTTTTCTTTTGCCAAAAACCAACTAATTTTCCCTCTGCCTCATTAATTTACCATTGATTTTCAGTGCCATTATCTTCCACTTCATGGTCTCCTTTCTGATGTGTTGACCTGTTTTTTTTCTTGTACAACTATTCTGTACTCTTAAGCAACTTTTACATTTAAATGCCTATCTTATGTTCTATAGAGCAGACAAAATGTAGGTACTTCTCTCCACACTGAAAAACATATTCTTATTTAGAACTGCTCTTGCTTTCGAAGTGTTATACATGGACCACCACAATCAGAGTTTTAGTTGAAATTTTGAAATTCTCAACCCTAATTTTGACTAAAGTCAAAATAACTGGACTCAAGAATATGAATTTGTAGCCAGGCAAGGTGGCATATGCCTGTAATCTTAGTGCCGAGGAAGCTGTGGCAGGAGGATTGCCATGAGTTTGAGGCCAGTCCAGACTACACAGTGGACTTAATGCCAGCCTGAACTACATAGCAGAATCCCATCTCAAATAAAAACAAAACAACAATAAGAACAAAAAGAATAACCAATCACCCCAGGTTATTTTAATGTACATGAAAATTTGAAATGGCTTCTTATACAATGAAAAATGAAAAGCAGAATACAACAAATAAATGGAATCAAGTTAACTATACATATACACATATATATATATATAACATATATAGGAAATATATATGGAAAAAGATGCAGAGAAATATATGAAAATATGGATACTCTATAGAACAATTGTCATATATATATAGATATAGATATATTAGTATTATTGTTATTTTTTTTAAACAGGGTCTCATTGTATAATTCAGGCTGGCCTTGAAACTCATTATGTTGCCCAGGCTGGTCTCAAACTCAGTAATCCTCCTGCTTCAGCCTCCTGAGTGCTTGGGTGTCTTTTTTAATTTTTTAAATTATCCAAAAAATGAAGTGTTTCTTTTAAAATAAGGGAAAAATCAGATGTGTTGAGATATAGTTATAAAAAGTATATAATTGGCTAGAGATGGCTCAGTGGAATAAGCACTTCCCTGGCAAGCGCAAGGGCCTGAGTTCAATCCTGGTTCTAGCAAAAAAAAAAAAGAAAAAATAGTATGTAATAAAAGAAATAATTTATATACCAATCCCATATATAAGATCAGATACAAAAACTTTTATATTTCATTCTGATGAAAATGCCTCTGGATGGTAGTAGCTGAGCAGGGTCTTTTTAGATTAATCCTACTCTTGCCAACATCTGGATATTATGAATAAATACAGGCAGACAAACAAGACACCAAGCTACCTGAAGACCTCTGAAGTAAAAACAGTCACATGCAAACTCTGGAGTCCACAGTCATACAAGAAAAATACACAGAATAAATCTTAGTTTCTGGGCTTCAGGCCATTTGTAAATTAGCAAGCAGTTTAACCAAGGAACATTAAGTTCATAAAAACCAACACTGCTGGACAGAAAGTAGGACTTTCAAAAGGACAAGCTAGAAAAGAGGATCTCAGATTCTCATGCTCACATATCTGACCTAGAAGGTCTGTGTCTAGAGAAAACTGCTGCCCTCAGATATTAGCCAGATAACTGCCAGCTGAAAGAAGGAAGCAATTCTGATTGGAAAAAGTATAGGATTCAGAGTCTGCACTTAACATTTATAAAGCCCAGGATAAAGTAAGAGTCGCTTTGCTTCTACCACAAGAAAAATGAAGCATAATGTCAAGGGTAAAAAAAAACGTCAACTGAGAGCAACCCCAGAATACAATTTGGAAGCAGGACACTAGGATTTTAATGTAACGTAAGTGCCCTCAAGTAAGTAATAGTGAATGGAAAGAAAGAACAACTCAGCAGGACAATAGAAATAGAAATTATTTTTAAAAATCAGAAATTCTAGAAATAAAAAATATGTGAAATTAAAGTTGTAGAATGAACTTTGCACCTGAATGGAAATGAAAAAAGAAAGTAAATGAACTTGAATATTTAGATACAATATGGAAAACAGAAAAAGTAGAAAAACAAATGCTAAAGGTTTCCCAAATTTAATAAAATACATAAATTATATGTCCAGAATGCTTAAAGAACACTAAATAGTAGTCATGAAGAAAGCTAAGCCAACACAGATAGTGAGACTGTTGAAAGCTAAAGATCAAAGCACATCTTGAAAACACTAAGAAAAAGCAGCACAGCAGACCCTGGAAAACAGTGATTGCGTAATGGCTAACTTCTCACGAGATCTTTGAAGAATGCAGGAAAGGGAAACACCTTAGTGTTTGAGAAGAGTGTTGAGAAGAACTGCTGACTTGGAACTCAATATACAGTAAAAATATTCCTCAAGAATATAGTCTTCAGGGCTGAGGAGATGGCTCAGTAGAATAAGTGCTTGCCTAGTGAGTGCAAGGGCCTGAATTCAATCCCCAGTTCCGCCAAAAAAAAGCAAGAATATAGTCTTCAGATAAAATACAAGTAAAAGAATTTACATGTTGAGAGTAAACCAAGTTATATGACTTATCAGAATTCCTTTAATTCAAAAAAAGAAATTAAGCTATATTGTGAAATAGTTTTTTTGATATTTTATATATTTGAGATTTTTTTCATAATGTATCATAACTGTAACTTGAAAGTACTCACATTGTACAGATGAGAATGTGAATTAAGTACTATTTTAGGTGTAAGTTAATAAGTACAAATTTGGGCACATTTGAGTCATTGACACTGAGATGTTGTAAACAGACTCTGCTATAGATACCTGGTAGATGCCCTAAATGCATTTTGTTTAAATGAGTTGAAATTACTTTTGTGAAATTTAGTCATACTTTGTTTCAGGAAACTCATTATCTGCAATACTAGAAGGAGAAGCACGGTTAACATTCTTGAATAGAGGTGAAGACTATGTAATGACGATGCCATATGCTCATTGTAAAGGTAACACTTCACACACTTGTGTTAGATGCTTCTGAAGCCTTCTTTCTAAGTAAATATGTGCAGTCAGTTTTTGCTATGATTGGAAATTGGTGGAGTTAGGCATACTTCGTTTGAAAGTATCTCCTTTGTCCTGTACATAAGATGATTGATACCTCTGAGTATGTCTGTGGTGATAAACTCACATATAATGGATTTATGTTGAATCAGCTCTATTTGGAAGAGACTGGTTTGTAATATTGGAATTACTTTGTACTTGCCTATATGCAGGGTTTGAAATTTGATGAAACTTTTCATTATTTCAGCATCCTTAAAAGTGATTTTAAAGATTCTTGTACTACTACCCTGTTAGACATTTTGATTTACTGTTTTTCAGTGTCTAAGTCCTTTATAAAGTTTTTATACTAATTTGATAATTTCTTAAACATTAATGTATTGTTCCTCTCTCATTGTGCAGAATACAGATAAAGATATTAAGTAATATCTATATTTGTAATACAACTATATTTCAACCAACCTTTCAGTGTGCTTCACTTTTATCAGCTTATTTGATAATTTTAGCAGTTGTGAAAAGTAGAACTATTTCCCTGTTTTATGAATATGTAAAATGCAGGGCAAAGAGGTTAATTTACCTAATTTTACCCAGCTAAGAGATGACAAAGTCAAGATATGACTCTGCAATCCTAACTTTTTACTATTTTGTATCAACTTTAACAATACTTGGCTTGATCAGTATGTCTACATGCCTTTCCAGTGTATTTCTTGTCTCTTCCCCCATCCCAGCATAGCTCTTTTTTTAAAACAGGGATTTGCTATGCAATTCACACTGGCCTTAAACTCACAGTGATCCTCATAGTATCTCAACCTCCTGAGTGCTGGAATTACAAGGGCACCACCATACCTGGCTTCCAACATATTTCTTTAAACTTTTTTTTCCTTAGGGCTAGTGAGATAGCTCAGCAGACTAAGTGCCCACTTAGGCAAGCACAGGTACTGGGGTTCAATCCTGGGCACCATATGCTTCACCGGCCCTGCCCTTGGGTGTGCTGAACTGGCCACTGAGTTTGGGCATGGTGGCGCACACCTGTAATCACAGCACACGGGAGGCTGACAACAGGAGGATCACTTACTAGTCTGACCTGCAAAAGAGCTGAGCTATGTAGTGAGATCAAATACATGTAAAAAAAAACAAAAAAACCCTTTTTTCTCCCCTCTTGAAATAGGGTTTCACTATATAGTTCAGGCTGGCCTTGAATTAATTCACTGGATAGCACAGGCTGGCCTTGAATTCTTAAGAATACTCCTGCTTCAGCGTCCCAAGTGTTGTGATTATAAGCATGTACTACAACACTCAAAGAATTTTACTTTTTTTTTTTTTTTTGATAGCTGTTTTAAGAACTGATTCACAAAAACAGAAATTCTTTAATATGGTCTCATGTCATAGTTGAGAAACCTAAAATGTTACGAATCTTACCGTTTCATCCAGTTAATATGGAACCAAGTTATGGCCTCAGACTAGTTATTCTTAGAGCTTTGTTTACAATTCTTAAAATAAGCCTACAGTGTCTGAAATTGGGAATTAATAAGCACAAATAATTTAAATTTTGTATCATTTATCCCATGCCATAACCCAACTGGCAATAGGGAAATTTTTTTTGTAACAGTGTTTTCATTGCATGGGTGGGGGGATAAAGAGCAAATATAACTGTTTATGATGAACATTAAGAAATAACATTTTTTATAAGATTTGCTGTGTGTTTTCTAAGGTGTTATTCCCAAATCACTGGTCTCACAAGTTGTTTGTAAAATAAAACTTTTATGGCCAAATAAGTCTGAAAAATGTTTCATAGTCTGTGTCCTTCCCAGAAAGTAATGTCATCTGTTTGTGTATTAAAAGCTGTTTGACAGCCTGAGTTGTTTGATAATAACAACAAACTTGTCTTCTGGATGGTTAACAACCTAAG
>NDGN011414974.1:0-14242 GCA_002564285.1 Tympanoctomys barrerae
CACCACCACCACCACCATGGGGCAAATGAGAGCTGTCCCTCCAGTGAGGGTGTCTCCGAGGCATGTCACCCCAGGCCCGATCAATCCCAGCCCCACTCACTCACTCTGATGGGCACCTGACCCCTGTAAGCCTCGGAGTGAGGCGCTCCTAGATTAGTGTGACCACTCCCAGGCCAGGAGCACAGCAAGCCCAGAGAGAGTAAGTGATCTAAACCTCACAAAGACTATCATTTCAATTTAGGAGAAACATCATCATATTTTTGCCTCAGTTTTCTCAAAGGTGGGGGCCTGCCCCTTAGCTCAGCTGTTTAAGTGCCTGCTTATGCAAATGCAGTCAGGGATTGATCCCTAGCTCCACATGTCTTACCAGACCCACCCTTAAGGCAGCCTGAGCCAGCCAAAAAGAAAAAAGAAAAAAAAAATCCTTCTCCAGGGTGGTAAAGGAATTGGGAAAAAAAATAATATTGCCTTTGCTGACCCTGGAAAAACACCTTCAAAATATCTGCTACCTTCATAATAAAACTCCAAGGAGCTCAGATTCTGGGTTGCTATGGATCAGACAGAAGATCCTGAAGGAACTGCAAGGCTATGCAGGACCTGCCTGCGCAGGTAAGGGCTTCGACCATTATTTCTGCATTTCCAACATGTTCCCAGCCCCCATCGCAACTGCTCTACCTCCACACAGGGTCTGCAGTGGGACAGCGGGGGTTTAAAAGAGAGACAGACACTAAGGGCCAAAGAATGACCAAAACGACCCCTTCCCCATAGCAACAACCATGTAATCATCATCAGTTGCCCAGGGACACCACACGCCCAGAGCTGGTCTTGGCTAAATGCCCCATTTGTTTTCCGGAAACCGTTGGTTGAGTCAGATTAATAAATACCTTCAGGGTTTCCCAACAACATTCTCCAGAGGGGCACTGTGGCACTGCTAGGTCACTGCTGCGAGAATCATTAACAATCCCTCCCCACCCCCACCCCTGCCCACTGATCGACTGCTAACTTGACAGTAAGTATGAGCCAGGCTTGGGCCTGAGAGGCTGTTTGTTGGTTGATGTCACTAACAGAACAAACTGCACTGTCCTAGTTCCTGCCTGAGAAACTCCCTGTCCCCTGTTCAGTGAGGCCTTTCCAAAAAAGAGGAGGCCTCCCAAAAGATACCCATGTGTCTGAGGCTATGCCACCCCCAGTCACCCTGGGTCAGTGATGGCGAACCTAAAGCACACATGGTATTCTACATTTAAGACACAAGATGTTAATGTATGAGTTATTTTTTTCTAAACAAAATCCTCAGTACTCAGGCTGAATTGCAGTATTGTCATTGATAGTACATGGTGGGGGGGAGGTGGCAGGGACACGGCTCAGTGGAATAAGCCCTTCCCTGGCAAGTACAAGGGCCTGAGTTCAATCCCCCGTTCGGCAAAAATAAATAAATAAATAAATAAATGAGGGGGTTTGGGTCTAGACTGTGGGCATTCCTCTCTAAAAGGCTCGCCACCACTGCCCTTGGTCAACCTCTTCCACGCTTCTGTTTCATCATACCCCAGAAAGGATCACTTCTCGATGGGATCTGGTTTGTTTACTCACATATGAAAGTCTCCCAGCAGGATGAGGGTGCAGCTCTGTGGCACAGCACTTGCCTACCACACACAACACCCTGGGCTCAGTTCCCAGCATTGCACTAGTCTCCCCTAGGTAGAGATAAAGTACGCGTGAGCACCCCCATCTGTACTGTCCACAGCCTTCTGTCCTGCACCACCTGCCTGCCGCTCAAGAGGTGCTCGATGAACCCATGAACCTCCCAGGGAGGCCCCAGCACAGGGCTGTCCCTCTCCTGGAAAACTGTCCAAGGGTCAGCCACAGTCCAAAGCCACAAACACACCAGCCTTCCAGGCTCAAGGCAGGGGTCTAGAGGGAAGTAATTCACACAGTTGTTAAAAACACATCAAGCCAGGCATGGTGGCACGCACCTGTGACCCCAGCAGCACTTGGGAGGCTGACGCAGGAAGATCACTGAGAGTTTGAGACCAGCCTGTGCTACAAAGTGAGCTCAAGGCCAGCCCAAACTGCATAGTGAGACCCTGTCTCAAAAAGAGAAATTATCAACAAGAATAACACAAAAAGGGAGAATCACCTGCACCCTCATGCCAGTCTTATTCCCAAGAGCCAACTGCTAAGTTTCTCTGTCCTTTTGGGCACATGTCCAAGTCCCTCACACATGTGTGCACATGCAGCATGCTACCTGGCCTCTTTTTCTATCTTTGTTTTTGAGTCAGGGTTTTGCTATGCAGTTCAGGTTAACCTTAAACCCTCTTTGTAGCCCAGGCTGGCCTCAAATTCTCCAGGATCCTCCTGCCTCAGCCTCCTGAGTGCTGGGATTACAGGCGTGCACCACCACACTCCATTTCTTTTTCCTTTTTCTTCCCTTTTCTCACTTGCTCCCTCTCCTCTTCTCCCTTTTTTCTCTCCCCTTCCTTCCAAGGCCCTCCCCCCCCCTCTCTCTCACTGAAGTACTAGAGATTGAATCTAGGGCCGTGCACATGCCAGGCAAGTGCTCTGCTGCTGAATTACATCCCCAAACCCTGACCTTTCTTTCCCCCATTTAATATCTCAGATCTTTCACACCAATTCAAAACTAAATTTACCCCAAGATCAAGCTCAGAAACCCTCCTCCTATTCTTCGGAGTGTTTCGGAGGCAATGCAGGGGACTCCCGAGGCTGGGAGCTCTTCTACAAACACTTAGTTGGTGTTTGTGTTTCCAAACAGCCTCTCAAAGGGCCTTGGTGCTTCCCAAGGGCTCCAACACTGAAGCTGACCCAATGAGAACACCTACTACCCAAAACTGTGCCCACGTGTGGGTATTTCTCTACCCTACCCCAACCCCTTCTCTGAGACTCCCATGTCTGAGGACACTCACGTCTAGGGAATTATAGTTTCCAACAAGCAGAAGGAGTTCTTTCCTTGCCAAGTTTGTGAGGCTGAGGCAGGAGGATTGCCTTGAGCTTATGGCCAACCTGGGCTACATAGTGAGTCCCTGTCAAAGAAAAAAATGATGACAAAAGGAAAAAAAAAAATACCCCTTCCATTAGAAAAGCAGACTCTGGCAGTAGAAATATCCTAGCCGTTCCTTTCTGCCCTTTTTCCTTGCACATTCAATACAGCAAGCAGTGAGTCTGCCCCAGGCATCGTGCCAGGCACTGGAGAAGCTGTCAAGTCCCACAGAAGCAGGGAGGTCAAACACCAAGGCGACGCTAACTGGACTCCTAACGGAGCTGGGCCACTCCACTGAAGCCAGGTGCCCTCCCAACACAGACATGGGGTAGGCAGAACGTCTGTCTTTAACATAACCATGCCCTCGGCAGAAACGACCCAGCCCAGGAGGCAGCAATGAGGAGAGGCTGACGCTGAAGAGAGCGGGTTTGGGAGTGTAGCGAAGGCTGCACGGGTCACAGGGGAGCCTGCTTCCCAGCGGAGGCAGGGAACCCGGAGGCACCTACTTCAGAAGGTTTTCTGCTCCTGTCCTCATCCGCACGGCTTTCAGGATCTGCTGATTCAACGCAGCCCTTTGATTCTGCAGTTTGCTCCGGCCCGTCTGTGCGAGGGGATTACATCCCTAGGAGAAAAATGAGATGCTCCTTCAGAGGCAAGCCACTCCAAAGAGTACGATGATGTTTACCAGAGCAGATGTTTCACAAAAAGACAATTTCTTCTGACAATAAAAGTAAATTTCAACATAGGAAATGGATAAAATACTACAAATAAGTCACTCATAGCAATACAACTCCAAAACAGCCCCTGTGAATTGGTGTCCTTCCTTCCAGCCCATGTGAAATGCATGTTGTTATTCTCCGTGTCCTTGGCTGCGTCAGAGCCCCCAAGACCACTCGGATGTTGAGAGACTTGTTAGAAAGTTTCACAGGACGTGGTGTAGAGAGGCCTTCGTGACTATGACTCATCACCAGTTCTTAATAAGGATGCGTACAGAACTGGAGGGGTCATAAGAAGTGCAAAAGCTAGAGGAATCCAACGCCAGCTTGCTTCAGCCTCCCACCCATGCTAGGTCAAAAGAAATATGCTCTTCCCTAGCACCGATAACCCAGGAACTCCAGCTGGGCATAGTAATACAACTATGACATACATCTGCAGGGACAGAGGCAGAGGATTTTGAGTATCAGCCTCTGTACTCAGGACCGAAGGCAAGAGCATTACCATGTGTTAGCAGTCAGCCTGGGCTATTTAGTGACTTCAAGACTACCATGACTACACAGTGAGACCTTGTATCACAAAACAAATAAAAGAAGGGCCAGGGATACACAGTTCAATGCCAAGGTCCTAGGTTCAATCCCCAGTACCAAAAAAAAAAAAAAAAAAAAAAAACTAAATAAAATCCTATTACATGCAGCAACTCCTAGTCAATGTCTCTACCCATATTAGCTTATGAAGGGAACACCTTACTTAGTGGGAGCTACTCCCATAAGCACACTCTGTCGGGGAAGTCCCAGAGTCCCAGGCTCCCAGCAGGACAGCAGGGCTTCATCACAAACCACGACGTGTGCACCACCGGTCGAGGCACAGCAGGCCACCCCGACCAGCTGGGAAACTGTGGGCAGACTCAGGGGGCAGGTTCCCAGGAGGCCGCCGGGGCAACCCTGCAAGCAGCCTCAGGCCTGCAGCTCCAGCCCCGTCCTGTGCAATGGCACACACAGCTTGTGGTGTTCTGTCACATAGCACTCCATCCCGAGATTCTCCTCTAGCACAAAGTGACCCCCTGGCTAGGTGCTCTGGGCAGAAGAGGCAGGAGGACTGCAAGGCCTTGCTCAGCCTGGGCCACTCAGTGACCGAGCAAGCTCCCGTCTCAAAATTAAAAAATGAAAACAAGTTGGGCATGTAGCTCAGTACCAAAAAGGCCTAAATTCAACCCCTAGTAACAAAAAAAAAAAAAGAGAAGTGTTCCTCAAAACCCAAGGTTTTTGCTTTGTATATGTAGTGCTGTACGCTGAATTTGGACCTTACCTGTGCTACCCAAGTGCTCTACCACCTGAGCTACCCCCGTCCCAGCTTCGTCTATTATTATTATTCTTATAGCTAGCCTAATGTGTATGGGATCTCACTGAATTCTGAACTGCATTCCCCTGATGATTAATGACAGTGAACATTTTTTCACTGGTGTAGAACAGGGGTGCTGGAGCACTTACCAAGCATGTATTCAATCCCCAGCAGCACCATTTAAAAAAAAAAAAAAAACCTCTGTTTCCAAGGCTATAGCTTAGGACCTAGGCCCTAAGCTGCCCCAGGTAAGATTTCCTGTCCCACACTGGTCTCCTTGGCCTTTGGTGGGGTAGGTGGTAAAACTCTTCATGGATTTACTGACCTCTGCTATAGATTTTCTCTGGAGAAATATCAAATCAGATCCTTTACTCATTTTTAAATGGGATTATCCATCTTTCCACTTACTGGGATAAAAAGCATTATTTTTAGTGACTGCAAAAGCAAGTGTTCCATTCTCCCAATGTGCATGCTTTATTATTAGTGAAGGTAAACACCTTTTTTCATATAGTACTACAGGTCACCTGGATTTCTTCTTCAGTGAATTATCTGCTTATACTCTCTCTGCCTCGTACAGTTATTTTTCTAGGGTGTATGGATTATACTGTTTTACGCTATAAAGTTTAAGATCAGGGGAATAAAAGTTTCCTTTACACCTCATGGTGTTCTCCCCACCCAGATAGACAGAAACCCTGGTATCTGAGTTAGGACCACATTCCTGGCTGAGGCTTATCTGTGGCTACTCCCTGGGAGGGGCCTGGAGGGCTGAGCCCACATCCAGCCTTCCCTTCCCAGGCCTGCACCACGCCCATGGCCTAGACCTCAGGCAGAAGTGTGAGTGGTTGGTGGTCCTACCTCAGATACCCTTCTCAAGGGTCCCTGTATCAGCAGCCTCTGACTGGCAGGCCAGATGTGAGTTACAGATCTCCACCTACAAAGACTTATTCTCACCGGCTCCCCCTGCAGGTCCCATTATTTGCACACACACACACACACCCCAGTTTTCCTGTCTCACAAGAACACTTTTCCCCAAGTTCAAACACATTGCAGATACTCAGAATCTGAGCTAGAATAGATCCTGAAGTCAGAACTATATTTTCCTTTTTCTTGGTACTGGAGATTGAACCCAGGGCCTTCTCACTGAGCTGTATCTTCAGTTCAGTTTAATTTTTGAAACAAGGTCTCCTTCAGTCACTAAATTGTCCAGGCTAAGTTTAAGCCTGGGATCCCCCTGCCTCAGCCTCCCAGAGTGCTGGAATTACAGGCCTGCACCACCAAGTCTGGCCAAACCATTAAAGGATGCCTCGTTTAAAATTAAAATCCTTTTTCAGATGTAAGATAAAAATGTCTTTCATGTTAACTTAATATTAAAGGGCTACAATAACTATTGGTCTCTTCCCTTCCCCTTCCAAGAATTAGTACAAAGGGCTGGTCTGATTTGACTCAGTGATGTGGCTCACCAATGCTGTGTTTTATTTTACCAATAAGCCCTAACAATTAATCCTTTATGTACATTCCCAGAGCTCAGATAAGCAGCAATTCCAGCATAGGATAAGAACTTGTTCCTGCTTCAAGACTTTAACCAACTTCTGGAATTGCTACATCCTAACCAGCCCACAGTTGTGAGGTCAAGTTTCTAGCTAAGAAATAAGAATTCACAGGTTAGTAATTGGACCCAAAACTACATTACTTCTTACTGACAGGTAGGAATGCTGAGCCCTGCTAGGAATCACAGAAACACGCACGGGGCACCCAGGAAATTTCCCTGAGAGATATGCCTGTCCAAGACCACCAGAAAGGCCCCCAGGAATCACCAGGGGCTGCTGGGGTTGACGCTCCCCCTCCCACGGTCCTCAGCCACATTTTCTCCTCCCTGGTTTTGTCAGATAGCAAGGTTCCCACAGTAGCCCCTGCAGCTCAATGACAGAGACACATTCCTGACAGGACATCAAACTGCTCAAAAATGGCAAAGATTTGTGAAAGGGAACAGGGAAGTACCTGTCACACCAGCCTGGCCTGGGAACCAGGGCCACTCACTGAGCTACCTGATCTCTTAGGTCACTCCTGACAAGGTCTTGCAATGAAATGAGTCTTTCTTAAAGTCTGTTTGGTTCCCTGGGCAGAACCAGGTTTGGACATTTTTGTCTGTCTTGAAATCTGGAAGAATGGTCTGACAGCTCCCACCTAAGAAAAGCCAAGTGCTGAGGGAACTCTCAGCACCACTACAAGCTTGGTGGGCCTCTCTGAGAGTCTGAACCTATGTTGACCCAGATACAGCATCTAGGATCTGGGGCATGGAGGTTAAGTGAGCTACTGGACTCCTTCCTTAGCTCTGGGGTGGTCTGTGAGGCAGGCACAGTAGCAGCAATACATGGGGATATTGGGGAGCTCCTCTCCCAATCCCCAGGGGCACCATCATGTGCTCCCTAGCTGAGGACTGCCAGAATCAGCCCTCATCCTTTGGGGAACAGTGATCCATGCCTACTTTCCCAGCTCCTGGTTAGTTAGAAGTGGTAAATTCCTGTTCAACTACTAAAACAACCATGAAGCCGGGCGTGGTGGCACGTACCTGTAATCCCAGTACATGGGAGGCTGAGGCCTTGCATTGCTACAAGTTCAAGGCCAGCCTGGGCTAAAGAATGGTGTGTGTCCCCCCACCCCCCGCCTCACTGGGCCCCCACTCCATGCAGCGTCTGGCACTTGCCTGGTTCCCCTCTACTTTGGAAAGCAGGAGAACCTCCTTCATCATGGCCAAAGATCAAGTCCAACACATAGCTATGTTTTTCATCAAATTTAGGACAAACTAAAAGCTTAGGATCTACAGGTCAGAAGTATAAGTGTAAGGTGCAAGGACAGGACTGGGGGAAAGGAAACCTGACCAGAGAGCCTCATTTAGGCCACAGGAGGACAGGCGCTTTTAGCTGCTTCTTCAGCATACATAGTTTCTTTGCTTTTCTCATTCCTTCCTGGTTATACAATCCCTCACTCAATCACCAAACTCTGGAAAATATAATTGTTTGTTTATAAGTTCAGCAGAGCTGTCAACCAGAAAGCACAGAAATAGCAATGCCATACCCTGCAATACACACATACATCTAATTTAACTTTCACCACACTGGAGATTCAGGGAAGGCTGAGTGGAGAGAAGCTAGCTGCTACATGTCAAAAAAATAAATAAATAAATAATAACAAAAAATGCAATAAAAACATGAACTGGTACATAAAAATAGCCCTCCTGCTCTCCCTGGGTCTCTGCCAGGAATAGGAGGCTAGCTGTACAGGCCCAGCTGCCTCCTTCCAGCAGCCCAATCCATTCCCACAGGAGCAGGGTAGGCGTGATACAAATCAGTACTTTGTCACAACCTTGAATTGCCCAGACTGGGCTCAAACTTCTGATCCTGCTGCCTCACCCTACCAGAGCGCTGGAATTAGACAGGTGCCATCATAACTGGCTCTGGGCATCTTTTATTATTTTTCCCCCCTAGGCTTTTTTCTTTTTCTTGCTTTTTTTTTATTTTTTGGCGGAACCGGGGATTGAACTCAGGCCCTTGCTCTTGCCAGGCAAGCACTTATTCCACTGAGCCATCTCCCCAGCCCTTCTGGGCATCTTTTAAACATGCCAAATAAAAAAGGTTTTAATGTCATACCTGAACTTACAAAAATTTCCATGCATAAATATTTCTAAACCCAATCAATGGCCTGCTTATTATCACTGATGGTATGTATGGCAGGTGATAGTCCTTATTTAGAAAGTGTCTGTGTATGCGCTGAAAGGGAAGGCTGAGCTTTATACTGGATCTTGAGTTTGCCCATTTCTGTGATTGTTTTGTAACAATTCAAATTATTTTTGCCAGGTGTGGTGGGACATGCCTATAATCCCAGTACCTGGGAGGCAAGCTCACCTGAATCACATAGTGAGACCCTATCTCAAAAAACAAAACTTACATTACATTTATAAAATAACAATAAACTACCTGTGAAATTGTTTTAATCACACACCCTTTTCTCTTTTTACACACAAAGTAAGACCTAGGAATTTTCCAAGGCTGAGGCAGGCTGGACCTGATAACTCAGGAGGCCTAGAATCCCAGCACTCTGGGAGGCTTAGGCAGGAAGATTCCAAATTTGAGCCCAGCCTGGTCAATTTAGTGACTTAGTAAGATCGTGCCTCAAAATAAAAATTAAAAAAGACTGGAGATGTAGCTCCCATGGAAAGGTTCTGGGTTTAATTCTCAGTACTTGGAAAATTTAAAAAGCTTATGGCCTCAGTGGAAACACCCCAGGGGGTCACATCATTCACCACTTTCTCGTCCCAGGTGCTAAGGCAGACCTTGCTCCAGCCAGCACCCCCAGCTCGCACTCTGCCAGGCACCCCGTCCTCCAGCTGAGCTGCACCTGCAGTTCCACTGTGCTGAAGCCACCTCCAATGCAGTCTTTGTGTCACGAGACTCTAGGAGGCCAGCCAAAGGAGGAAGTGTTGATCAGGCTAAAGTCAGTGCCTAGCAGCATCAGGTGGTGTTCTGGCAATTGTCCAAACAGCCCCAGGAAACAAGGGACATTTAGGGTTTCAGCTCATCACACTGACTTTCCTCTGAGTCACCATGAAAACTCTGCTGCCAGGGAACTCTCCCAGCCAGAACCCCACAGTATGAGGCGTGCCTGGGACACGCTATGGACTGCTGGGCTCCAGTGCAGCTGGCTCCTCTATCAAGGCCATGATCAGCCTGGATCCAGCCTAGCCTTTGGGAGCTGGCTTAGACCACACCGGGGTAGTAGCCAGGACAGGGAGCAGTCTCCACCCTTTACCCTCCCCTCTTCCCTCCTTCTCTGGCTGGGAAAAGAACTGCAGCTCCAAGGGGATGGATCCAAACAGGACAGTATCAGCACCCCAGGAAAGCCAGAGCACCCCCCAACACACCATGCTTATGGACCTGGCCCCCTCAGAAGGCTTCCCACACAACCGCACACTTCTACATGAGACACACAGGGGTCTAACAGGAAATCAGACCCCGTTAAGATGAACGGTGCAGAGGAAGGAACTGGGAGATTCTGGGTTTCGAAAAAACAAAAAGAACGCTCCTCCTTGCCTCTCCCCTGGAGCCTCCAAGAAGCCCAGTGTAAACACAGGCCATAAACCAGGACACAGTGAACCTCGGGGCCCTGTCCAGCCTGCAGGTTTCTGCAAACAAGAAAAACTTCTCCTGCAGCTCTTGAGTAAAAACAATGGAGCTAAATTCATCTGGGGCATCTGTGTTCCCTAAGGATGCAGAGGAACAAGTGACAATGCCACACTCTGTACTCTCCGTCCACCAGGGCTTGGACTTTTCACGCAGGGTCTTTCAGCAGTGCTGGGGAGAGGCTTTCTTTACCCTGCCCCCACCCCAGCTGGCTTTCTCCCAGCCAAGAACAGGTTTTCCTAAGAAGTTTTAGGACTGGGCCCCAGAGAAGGGATCTGCTATTATGATGCAGCCTCCTGGAAAGGATTCCCTACAGGACTCTGCATTTAACTACACAACACATTTAAGTCTTTCAGTAGAAAATGTATAAAAATTAGGTTGGGTGGGTACATTTCTACTGCTCATTCTTTTAAGAAAAAAATGTATAGTAATCTGACAGAAATATACTGTTGAAGCCAGGTGCACTGGTGCATGCCTGTAATCCCAGCACTGGGGAAACTGAGGCAGGAGGCGCGCTGAGTTCGAGGCCAGCCTGGGCTACACAGTGAGTTAAGGCCAGCTACACGGTAAGGTCCTGTCTCCAAAAAACATAAATATTTTAGATTTAAAAATAAAATTTGAAAAAATAAAATAAAAATAAAAAGGAAATATACTGTTGAGACTGAGGCGAGAGGTTAAGTTCAAGCCCAGTCTAGGGGTGATTTAGCAAGACCCAGACCAAGAAGACAGAGCTGAGATCCATGCTTCACCTGGGACTGACTGGTGTCCTTTATCTCTGTTCAGTCAAATCCTCTGCAACCCCAATAAAACCCTGACTGAAGAGACCTGCCCTCCCCACCCCTGATTATCCTGACACATACGGTTCAGGTTCGGTCACCAACAGGGACTTTTCAGCAACTGGGCTTCATTTATAGGTAAGCCACACAGACATAGCTGAAGCCTACTTCCTGCTCTGAGCCCAAGCAAGGAAGCTCCTTTCGGAGCATAACCATGGCCCAAGTTGTCAGCACAAAGCATGGGCTCTCAGCCCAGCTCAGCGCCCCAGGAAACTCAGCCTCTCCCTTGAACTGCGGGAGTTTGGGGTTCAGGGACTGGGGGTATAGCTCAGTGGCAGAGCACTTGCCTAGCATGCTCAAGGGTCTGAGTTCAATCCTCAGCACTCAAAAAAGGAAGAAAAAAAAAGCCAGTCTATCCCAGCATGTGATGAGGTCAGACACAGAGCTGTCCCTCCATAATGCTTTTTGAATGAATGGAGAATGGCATTTTAAAGAGAAGAGGGGCAGAAGGTATAACAAAGAGAAGACAATGAAAGAGGAGCCTGACTTTTAATAGAGCTAATCTGATCATGGTGTACAAAATTCTGAAGTCCAACCACAGAATGGGGAACCTGACGTGAGGGCAGATTTATGACAGCCTGACTCTGCCAGGGTTGGGGATCCCCACTCACTGCGCCTGGCTGCCTCCTCCAGTAGCTGCTTCTAATCACCTCCCCGAATCTCTAAGAATCCACCCACTCAACTTCTTCACTTTCAGCTTTAAAAAAGGCTCTAGGGGGCTGAGGTAGAAAGTGAGTTTGCACAGCATGCAAAAGACCAGCCTGAATCCTAGCACTTCAAAAACAATCCAAAACAGGCTCTAACTTTCTCATTCCCTGTGGGGCTGCGGATGTAACAGCTCAGCAGTGTGTCTGGTGTGTGCAAGACCCTGAGTCCCGTACCCAGCACCACACAAATACATACAATAAATGCCTAATAAACTTAGGCAACCATCTTCCCTGCCACACCAATATGTCCCCAGTCCCCAATCCTAGTTTTCTAACAGCTCCCTAGAGGACTAAATCCAAAACTCTCCCTAGCTTTTCTATTTGTCAACCTCACCCATCCACTGAAGAGACTTCCTTTCAGCCGTTCTCACACCACTCTCCAGGCTTGCACCTCACCTTGCTACCTATCCTCTAAGAGGGCCTATTATTAGTTGCTTCAGTGCCAGGTTCCCTCACTGGATACCTCAGCCTGAGCTCACACCAGTGCTCCCCAGCAAGAAGTTCTGCCTTTCCAGCAAGAGGCTCTCCGGGCTGCCAGGTTCATAGTGCACTGAGATCAAGACCTGCACATCCCCCAGGCAACCTCAAATCCACCTGCCCCTCCACACCAGCCTCGTGGTTTACCCCATCTCACTGAGGTATGACCTGACCCCCAGAGCAGACGCTTTGGGTTCCTGTTGGCAGTGCTCCACCATATCCTACCCCACCAGTTATTCCCATCCTTGCAGGGTCCCATCCTTCCAACCTCCACACTGGCATCCCTATCTTCAGGCTGGGCCCCTTGTCTGAGTTAGGGTATAAGGTGGTGAGAAGGATGGGTGGCCAAGGCTGTGCTGAGAAAGCACAAACTGCTGGACATCATGAACCCGTATCAGAGTAGAAGGGACAAAGGCGATGGAGATTACTGGGGCCTACAGCCCCCCAACTCCACCCTGCCTGGCTACACGTTCGCTCACTTCCACCTAACCCACTGACACCTTGGCAAAATGGGCTCACTCTGATAATATCTCAAATGTCTTGCACTACTTTAACCACTTTGATGATTCCTAAAATTCCCTGCTTCCTTGGGATGAATGATACTGAAGTACTTCCCACTTAGGCCACCTCCACACCTCCGGGAGGGTCCCCCACAAGCATTCACAATTCCCTGCTTTTGCCCAAGCTGTTCCCTCTACCTGAAAAGAGCCCACCCTTCTCTTCTTCACCGAAATACACCCACCTGTCACTCAGTGAGCATTTTGTCTTAGGTCAAATTGGCTCCAGTCACAAATCAGGAAAGAAATGTCAACATTTTTTCTTTTCTCCACACAAAGAACACCCTTAGGACTGGTATGACAACTCGGCCATAGCACAATGATCAGCACAAGGTCTCATTTTCTAAATAGATGCTTCTAATTGTACAGTAGTGATTCATCTTACTTTGTACTCATCCACCACCAGAGAAACTGCATCTAAAAAACACCCAACCGTGCATCCTTTCTTGGCTTCCTTGGTATCCACTGCCCCTCCCCCAAATCATCCCCGGGACTTAAGCCCTGGCATGGTCTCACAGGAAAACCTATTCCAGAAAGCTTGGGCCCATCTCTCCCCAAGGTGTTGCTCCATCCTTCCTCACCCACCCTCGGCCAATTCCCATAGGTGCTGCCACAGGCCCATAAAGCCATCTGTTCATTGGACAAATAATCCAGAGAGGAAACTCAAGTCCCCTGAAAGAGGCAGCAACTTGTTATAGGCCACCAGGCAATTTTGTGGGGGTGGCAGTCAGGCCCTGGGGCCCTAGGACTGACATCTAGGGATTCCCAGGCCAACCCTCTTTCTCCAATTTTATGTCCTGTGATCCTCTGTTCCACCAGCCACACATAATTAGAAGTTATAATACTGTAATTCTATGATGACATCTTTGCACTTAAATATACTTCAAAACAGCCTTTTTTTTTTCTTTTAAAGCTAAAAGCAACTTAACAAAAAAAAAAAAAAGCAGCTTTCCCATTTATCTCCAAATTCCCAGATTCCCTTCCTGTCCTATCCTCACTACCCCTCACCAGTGAGCAAAAACCCAAAGTGGTCAGGGTCATAATGGGAGGAGAAAGATGTCAAGGAACTGGATGGCTAGGCTCTAGAACACCAAGGATTGTCCTGTAGGACAGTTTCACTTCCCTATTTATAATTAGGCACTGTGCCTTGGGTCCTATTTGCCAAAAAAAAGCAAGGACAATCTCAATCCACCTAGTTTTCGTTGGCCAAAGGCTATTTTTAAACTCCACAAGACCTGTAAGGAAAGTGTGGTGGGTGTCACCCGTGACTCCTAGCTCAAAAGCCCACCTGTGGGCCTCCCAACACCCCAGCTGACCCGGGTTCACACTGCTTCGTGGTAGGACTGGAGGAAGGGGTCGGTACACGGGGTTGAACACAAGACCTTCCCATTAGGCTGCATCCCCAGGCTCCTAACCTTTTTTTTTTTTTTTTTTTTTTTTT